>PVIU01015088.1:0-49604 GCA_004026605.1 Ondatra zibethicus
GAATACGACCCATGCCCTCTGGAGAGGAGTGACCAAGGCTGCTTGAACACTCCAGTCAAGAGCAGGAGAGAACCACACAAAGGTCAAGGGTGAAGGGTGACAAGGCCAGCCCGGCAGGCAGGAACCGGTAACAGAGCCACAGATGGAACAAATCTGGGAACTGAAATCAAGGAACTGGGCCAGGGCCAGGAGATGGAAGGTGGCAAGTTTTGGATCTTGTGCCTGTCGAAAGTGGTTGTGTTTGAGTCTGAATATTGGAACACTAAACAGGGATATGCTACTATCAGGCTTGATCCATCTGACAATAAATGAGATAACCGCAGACGATGGACCAGGGTGAGAGGAGCAGGAGACCCACAGAACAAGTGCTAGAACCAGAGTCCAGGCAGTGGGGGTGGTGAAAATAGGGACACTTCATAAATGAGTGTCTGAGGCAACTGAACAAGCTCTGGTAGAAAGAGTAGAAGGAGGGGCCGCATATGTGGCCATACCACATTTGATGGTCAGCTTTGTCACCTCAACACAACCGAGACTCACTGGTAAGAGAGTTTCAATGAGAGGTATATTGAGCTGGCCTGTGGGCACATTTGTAAGGGACTGTGTTAATAAATTTAACTTACATGGAAGACACAGCCCACTATGGGCTGCACTATCCCCTAGGTGGGGTCCTGAACTATGTTAAGAGTGAAGAAACCAAGCTGAGCACTGCAAGTGAGCGTGAACACGTTCACTTTCCCTCTGCTCTAGACTATGAGTGTCATGGGACCAGCTGTCCTAAAAGTCCCCGCCACTGTGACTTCCCCATAGCCATGGACTGTGAGTGACCTGAACTGTGAGCTGAAATAAGCTTTCTCTCCCCGCTAAGCCACCTTTTATCAGGGCATTTTGTCAGAGAGATAGAAATACAACGGACAGCACGAGTGAAGGACAATGCAGGAGGCAGTGCAGCCCGGTATGAAGAAAATCAGATCAGTACAGGATATATGAGATCTGTACAGGCTAGGAGTGAACCCTAACCAAGAGATATCTCTACACACAGTCATGGCTTCTGTAGAGAAAACTGTCATGCACTGGGTAGGGGCTGAGCATCTGTAGGGGATGAATGGTTCCTGAAGCCAACAGTCTTTCCTCCTCTCCCGTGGTTTGGCTTGAAGAGTCTTGGGCTGGCTGACTCCCACACAGTAGGGGCAATTTTCTCTGGAATGCCAACTGGAGTGTAGAAGCAGGGCATACTTTAGGACATCAGACTCTTCCTACAGCCCAGCTTACCTTGCCTGTGACATTCTGCAAGATGTCCTATGTCATCTTGATGAAAATATTCATAACATGATGTGCCTAGAAGTTCTTGTGGTAGATATGCCAAAATAGCCGTTGCCCTAAGAGAGAACAAGAGCTTTTTAAATAAGAAAAGGCCATTACGAAGATGAGCAATGACTTATGGGCGAGCAGCAAATTTCTCCCCGTCACAGCCTCCAGGAGAACAAGGTCCAAGCTGGAGGCAAAAAAGCTAGATCCTTCCCACTGGACCAACTATGTGGGTGTCCACCTCACCCAGCCTTCCAAAAACAGAGCAAAACAAAGCAAAGATGACGTAAGGGACTTTTTTCAGAAATAAAATTTCAGATGGTCTTTAAATGACAAGATTACCATATTAATAATGGAAAAATAAGATAGAAATCTAAATTCCAGGGCAAGGATGTTCCTTTTTTCACTGCTTGCTTGTACCAGGGCAACTAAAGCCCAGAGGTTCTTGCAGCTGGGACGACAAAAGCCTTAAAAAGTGGATGCCTACTTTCCTGGCATCTAGTGGCTGTCTCTAGTAGCTAGTTATTAGCCTGGGACTGTTCCCAAGAGAGGCAGCAGCGAATCTGGGACATCTGGTTCATGGGCTTAGATCTAGCACCAATTAGCTGTGAGTCCAGGAGAAGCTGATCCACAGGCTAGATCTCAAGTCCTCCTCATCCATAAGATGAAGAAGCTGGACAAGAACAATGCTGTCCGACAGATTTCTGCAGCTGTGCAGCAATCTATGTGCTGTTAACCACACGGGGTGACCCTGAGAAACTGAAATTTTGATTTCAACTAATTACATTCAAATTTAAATACACAGACAAGCCCATCATGGCCAACTCTACTGGAGGGCTCAGGTCTAAATAACTGTATGTCTTATATTCCATTCAACATCATGACCCTGGAACATTTCATAACTGTAGGTTGTATTTCTGTTTCCTTTCAGAACTAGACTTCAAACCACCCACTTAACTGTCACTGCTATGTATCAGAGAATACTGAGGAAAGGCTGTGCATTTCCCGTGATGCCCTGATGAGCCTGGGTTTTAGCAGAGACTGCTCTCGCTTCCCTCACTCTGCACAGCAATGTGCAGTCAGAGATGGGTGTTCATTAGAGGGCAGGAGGGGCCTAGAGTTATTTGTCTCAACTCTTAGAAAAGATTATTACTATTTAAGACAAGGTCTTACATACACCAAGATTGCCCTAAAACACTATATAGATGAGAAAGACCTAAAACTTCTCAACCTTCTGCTTCTACCACCCAAGTGCTGGGATTTGAGGCATGAACCATACCAGCTGCATGTGGTGCTGGGAACTGAAGCCAAGGCTTCACGCGTGCTAGGCAGACCCTCTTCCGAATGAGCTATGCCCAGCAACAGTAATATTCTTTACTATTAGAAAAGCCAGCTGATGACCCGATCTTTTCACCTTCTCAGCTTAGGGTTGAAATACTCTGCTGCAGAGGTTCTCAACCCTCCTAATGCTGTGATCCTCCAACACACTTCCTCAGGTTGCGGTGACCCCTCCAACCAGAAAAGTATTTGTGTTGCTACTTCATATCTGTAACTTTGCTACTGTTATGAAACTTAATGTAAACATCTGATATGTAAGATATCTGAAAGGCAACCCCTGTGAAAGAATTATTCAACCTCAAGGTCACAACCCACCAGTTCAGAACCACCGCTCTACCGCAGTGCTGGAGAGTGAGTTGTAGGCTCTTACCTCTGGTCTACAAAAACAAATTTCCCATCTATAGCGTGTCGAGAAACATATTCCATAGACTTCACCCTTATTTCTCCGTTCACCGGTTGTGGAACCACATGTGAATGCAATCGCCCGATGGCGACGAGACAGCTGAGGTTGCAGCCCTCGTTGTCTGGCTCGTTGTCTTCATCCAGCCCCATCTTTGTGGGTGGCCAGCTTTTCAGATAGCCTGTGCTGTGGATGGTGCAGAAGCTTTTTCGATCTGCTGGAAAGCAAAAGCCCGTGGTGAGTGTCAGTCCCGGGTTGGCAGGAGGGTCCAGTCTCAAAAGACGAACAAGGGAAAGGGCCTCACTCTCCAAAGGAGTCGCCTGGTGGGTGGAGCAGACAGAAGTGGCCCAGCGTCATGTGTGCTGAGCAGAGTCCGTGTACCAAAGGCATCACAAAAAGCACAGCGAGGAGGAGTAGACCACCCAGGGAGAAGACTCCCTAAAACCAATGCTGGAGGTCAGGCGAGAGCGTGAGCACTGGCCAGGGCACTGGGTGTCTTCACGTGTGATGGTGAACAAAGGCGCAGATGCAGACTGCAGATTGCGTAGACCGCTCACTGGATAAGAACACTTGCCTTGTGTGGTATCGTTACCCTACCTAGTGTTCCTACATCAAGATGGGAGGTAGAAACAGAGGCTCACAGGCCAGTATGCAGTGCTGTGGCCAGAAGTAAGAGAGGAAAGAGAGAACTTCAAAATAAGGTGGAAAAGAGAGAACCAACTCTTGAAAACTGTCCTCTGACCCCACCCACCCCCAAAAACATACCATGGAATTCTCTCTCTCTCTCTCTCTCTCTCTCTCTCTCTCTCTCTCTCACACACACACACACACACACACACGCACACACACACACACACACACGAAAAGTAAGTAAAAGGAGAAGTGGGGAAAGCAGGGTGGAGCCTTTGAGGCCTATAAGGACCCAAGAACTCTGAGATATTTGTTAACAGATGTGCTTAGCAGATAGGAACTGGAAGGACTCCAGCAGGATTTAAATGCAGAAGGAGAAAAACCAACTGCTTTTGATAGTCTAGCAAGAGTTTGAGGATGAAAGAGAACAGAAACCGAAGGGGGAGGACTCAGAGGTGCATTGGGCAGACTCAGAAGATGGCAAGAGATACTCAGAACTGAACATGAGCAGGGTGGGTAACAGGGAAACAGACAATACTTCTGAGAATGGTTGGGATTTGCGTGGATGTCAGACAACAAGAAAATACGGATGGACAACTAGAAGATATGGCTGGCTCCCCTATCTCAGGGTTGTGTGGCTGCTGCTGCCATTCACCAGTTTGGGGGAAGAGAACACAGATCAGATAGAAAAGAGAGAAACATTTTTAATTGAGAAACACACTTACAGACTTCAAGACTGAACAGCCCATCACGTAGCAGAAAAATATCAGAGCTGCCTGGTAGCCAAGGAGGCCAACTTTACACAAGCATGGAAAGCACTAGAAAGGAAGACTGTGGGGTACCAGAAGAAGACACAGACAGTCTGTGCCTTCAGGGAGAAGGTGAAGAAACTGGAATGAAATTCCAATCAGAGGTAGAGGGGAGGGCACATATTGGGCCTTGAGAGAGGCTGGCAGCGTCCTGGGAAAGTCAGCGTGGCTCAGGTGCACTGAGGAATGGCAGGGACTTCATCTGCAGCATATGTTAACCACCATGTTTCTTCAAGAGTAGCAGGAAGCCATGAAGGGTTTTAAATGCGGGTAGGGGATAAGATGACTCACTGCTAAAGGGCGCCCCACAGCTGTGTGGTGAAGCAAAAGGCACATAGTGTCCACACCAGACCTGAGAGACTTGAGGGAGCTGGCTGCAAGAGGTGAACCGGGCTCTTAGAAGCCGCTTTGGCTGAAAAACATGGGCCCCTCACCGCAGTAACAAGGCAGGATGACAGCCTGGCTTCTCCGCCTTCATTCTGTATTGCTTCCTTTTCTTTGGCTGAAGGCTCAAAGGTAAAGTTTTGCCTCAAGCCTGCCTTCACCCTGGACTTTGAAAGAACAAACCCAGGAGGAACAGTCCGCTGGAATGAGGGCGGTCACCCCTGAGGGCACTAGGCTGCACCCTGGAACAGAGGCAACGGTCTCCCAAGCCTGCCTTGTCTCTTCACGTCACCGTCAGGACACACTTGGCCGACTGTTTGGGAACCGAGCTGAGACGGTGTTCAGCGAGACCATGACCAGACCACAGCTGGAACTAGGCTTGCCCCTTGCTCCAATTCTTTCTCTATTTAATCCTAAAGCACACGTCAGTTCCCCAGCAGACAGACTGGACCCCTTTATCTGTTCTTCTCCCCAGTATGACCACCCTGCAGACATGGCTCCCTGCTTGTCACCATCACCTGTCTTGTCTCTCTACTGGGGACAGTGGCCTAGCCTGGCTTGTTACTGCTGCAGGAGCCTAGGCGTTTCTCTAAAATCTCTGGTTCCACAACTGGAGAAACAACTTCTGCTCTTGCAGAAGAGCAAGGCCTGATTGTTAGCAACCACATCTGTAATTCCAGTTCTAAGGGATCCAGTGCCTTCTTCTAGCCTCTGTGGGTACCAGGCAGCATGTGGTATACTGATATTACACACAAATAAACACTCATACACATAAAATGAAGATAAATAAAATGTTTTTTTTTTTTTTTTAAAGAAATCTCTGTTAGCTGGGTGGTAGTGGCGCACGCATTTAATCCCAGAACTCAGGAGGCAGAGGCAGGAGGATTTCTGGGAGTTCAAGGCCAGCCTGGTCAGGCTTAGGAGCTGCTGCTCTGGCCATCTGAAAAGCCCCGAGCCCAGGCAAGCCCTCCGCAAGGCCCAGGATGAGAAAGGGCTGCTAGCTGTACCTTTTTTCTTTGAGCAGGTGGAGGCGAAGTCCTTATCTTCCAACTTTACTGAAGGCCTGTTACACTTCATCCTACAGAAGAAAGAGCGGCGAGCTCCAGAGCACAATCGGGATGGCCCGGGGGTTATATCTGTCTTAACCGGAAGTCCAGCTGCAAACCAACACAAAATGTGGTGAAATGAGGGCAAGGTTGCCTGTCAGGAGGGGCAGTGTGACCTCAAACACAGCCTTTACTGCCTCACTGGTCATAAACATGCTATGCAATAGGTACATTTCTCTCGGGCTTAGAGGTCAGAGGGTTCAAGGAGGGGTCCCGCGTTCAGGTAGGGATGTTTACAGATGGGCAGGAAGTGCAGTAGACAGGTGGTGTGCCCGGTCTCAGGGTAAAAAGAAACAGAGCAAAGTGTTCCTGCCCAACAGGACCCGAGGATGAGAGGCAAATGGAGGTATACTAAGGACTGATAACAGGGAACCTCAATAATCAGTGCTAAGTAAGTGGCAGGCACCTGGTCCCCGGCCAAAGGACAGGGGTCCTACTCAACGGATGCTCAGGATTGGGATACTGGAATGTGGGTGGGGCACAGGATTGCCTTAAAATTTCAGCTTGACAGGTCAGACTCCTTTGGGGGCTCAATTCATGGCCCCCATTCTAGATGTGTGCTCTGGGTCAGAGCCACTAGTGTCACACGGCTACAGAATGTGGCTTTTCTGAGCTGAAAAGGGCCGTGTGAATGAAGAGCACGCAGGATTCAGAGACAGCATCAAAAAATGTTAATGAATTTAAATCTTTTGTAACAACTACATCAAGATAATATTGTAGGTTCATTATGTTAGGTAAGATGCTATAATTAGCTTTGCATTTATTCTTACTTTTGACTCATGTGGCTACCCCAAACCCAAAACTAGACTTGTGGTTTTAACCATGGCACTGGGGACAGACCCCTGGGCCTTATGCACATTAGGTAAGCCCCTTACTGAGCTTTTGTTCTGTGGGGTTGGGCTGTGAATTTACTGTCTGCAGGTGGAACAAGGCCTTGAAAGGTCGGGTGACTTTGACACACGTGCGTCCTTACACTATTCAGCATTGTGGAAGCTGGGACTACAGATACCACGGGGTGGATGGGCGCCACAGCCATGCCAAGCAGTGGCCACTGCCCAGGGCTCCTCTCCACATTTCCCTCCACAACACTGACTCTGTCAGCTTCTGCAGAATGCCAACCCAAGCCTGCCCACTGGTCAGCTCCTTTCACTCGCTCTCCCTCCCTGCACATTTTGCTGTACAGGCAACAAACCGACCATGAGACTCCACCCTGGTGCCTATCCACAAATCGCTTCCTCTGCTTATCTCCCTTCTCCTCCTGGCACACATTAATTCATCTTTTCAAACCAACCTTAGCTGCCACAGACAAACCCAGTGGTATCTGCCCTCATACCCCATGAGATTTACCCACCCCATGTTCCATGCCTGGCATTATTGCTGTGCAACCATTGTGCAGGGTGCTGCCCGTGTCCCTGTCCCCTGACCATGTGGGAAGAGCCTCAAGAACAAAATGTCATTCATCTTTTTCTCGTTAGGTCAGCGATAGGTGCCAAGGCCAGGCTACAGAGGGCAACAGGTCCCAGGGCCAATGTTTGTTTTTATAAAGAAATGCAACTTCCTGGAAAGGTGCTTTGAGGGGAGTTCTCTGCCATGGTCTCCATCAGCCACCAACATGGAGAACTGAGAAACGAGAAAGTCATTAGGCGAGACTGCCCTGTGCCCTGACAGAGCCAACACCAGTGCCATGCTTGCCATGTGCCAGGAGCCGTCTACCTTCTTCCTGCAGCCATCTTTCCAACACACAACAAACTCGCTCTGTTCTGCAGGTAAGGAAACAGGCACAGAGAGGGGAATGATGTCCTCACAGCCGCACAGCTAGTGACTCAGGGAGGCAGGATGTGTGCCTTGCCTCCCACCGGGCCAGCTCCTGGGTCCTGACTTGAGAAGCAGAGAACAGCCGTGCAGAACAAAGGCTGGGGCCAGAGAGATGCTGATCCTAGGCTGCAGGAAGTGCAGAGCCAAGAAACAGTGGCTTTGTGTGTGTGTGTGGTTTTTGGAGACAGGGTTTCTCTGTGCAGCAGCCCTGGCTGAAACATTGGCATTTTAAGTGCTCTTAGGTTTATCTTCTGAGGCTGCATGAGTGCAACTCAGGTTGAGAGAGAGAAAGAGAGAGAGATTTGTTCTGGAGGAACAAGACAGTGTAAGCCCTTTCACCTCAGGAGCACGCTACTAGGGAGTTCTGAAAAGCAAGACCAGAATCAGACAGTATCAAGTCAAAGTAGTTCCTCCTTCCACTAAGTCTCCACACTGAAACTTCTCTGCTTTATAGATTGCAATGTAAACAAACCCAAGTGACCATAAATAAGTCCAGTTAGCCACAGCAAGCAGCTATCATGGATAAAAATGGCAGAGCGGTAAGACAGGAGAGGCTGGGGCCCAGGAACCGCTCTCTATGCCTGGGCACTGGTGTGGCAGTGCAGTGTGGGGGCGGCATGGGTAGTGATGAGGAAACACACAGCCTCCCTGGCACTCACTCTTTGCGTCAATGAGTCGCTCCCGGGGTGCGGTATCTGAAGAAGACAGCTGTTCCTTGACTTTGGCAATATCTTTAGGATGCAGGTAGTCAAACAAACTCTGGCCAATAAGGTCATTCTGTGGGGATGGAATGGGAACGGACAGGTCAGCACCAGTGAGGTACGGAGGCACAGCAGCACCGAGAATCTGCACAGCCCCGGTCTCTACTATGTGTTCTTAAGCCCGAACATCTCACGTATTCATGTGACCCTGCACACATATTCAGCCCTTTGCCTGGACAGACACCAGGAAGACACCTGTCCAACACCCTGAGTTCCCCAGCAGCAAAAAACAGAGAGTGGGCTATCTCCAACTCTGACATTAAGCCCCTTCATTCTTTCTTGACAGGGTATTGTTTGTTGTTTTGTTTTTCGAGACAGGGTTTCTCTGTGGCTTGGGAGCCTGTCCTGGAGCTAGCTCTTGTAGACCAGGCTGGCCTCAAACTCACAGAGATCCACCTGCCTCTGCCTCCTGAGTGCTGGGATTAAAGGCATGCGCTACCACCACCCGGCCTATTGTTTGTTTTGACGTAGAATTTCCCTGTGTATCCCTACCTTGCCTGGGACTCTAAGTAGCCCAGGCTGTCTTCAAATTCAAGACCTTCCTATCTCAGTCACCTGATTACTAGAGTAAGTGCCCAACTAGTCAAGGCCTATCTTTGTGTGCCTTTGTCAACTGTATCCACTCACAGAGATGACAAGCCTCCCTTAACGAGTGCCATGAGAAGAAAAATAAAACATCTTGGGAAAGCTAAATTTATATGAATTCTCATTTATAGACATGTCATTTTGATTAAAATCTTCTGCCTACCATGCTTCCGTGCAACTACCAAGATGTAAATGAGTAAATGAATTAACAAATATTCTGAGGATATAATAGGTAAAATGATTATTCTAGCTTTCATGTGCTCCTCTTATTTAATCCTACAGGCAATCCCAAAAACCTGTGCATGACAGTTAATGCTAACAGAACCTAGAATACGCTGAGACATGGGCATCTGAGCACACTTGCTGGGGGCCATCTTGACTGTTAATTGATGTGGGATGACCCACCCACTTCTCCAGGCCCATTTCCTGTCTGAGATCCTGGACTGCATGCATGGAGAATGGGAGGCAGGGCTTGCATGCAACCATTGCTTGCTGTTTCTTGACCACAGCTGCCTCAACCCTCCTGATGCTGTGACTTCCCTTGGGGATGGACTGTGACCTTGAACTATGATCTGACACAAAGCTTTTCTCCCTTTTGTCCTGGTGTGTTTATCTCATCAACAAGACAGGAAATTAAGACTGCCTGGGTCATTATTAATAATGTGTGGAGGACGCCAAGGCCTTAGCAGAGCTTCCCAGTACTGTGGGGTAAGTTTCCAAGGTTCTTATTCTTGGGTATTGAGTTACCTGTCTGACGGCTCACTCCCCGCTCTTAGCCCACAGATGTGGGATCTTCACTTTGTACCAATAAGAAAACTTAAGCTGTTGGTTGGGTCGGAGTCAGATATTCCAGTTGGGTGGAAATATAGGACCCATTAAAATCCTTCCTAAGTGTAAATTCGCCTCTCCATTAAGAAGTTAAGATTTTTGAAGAAGGGTATCACATGTGGCCTATATACTTCAATTCTTCTGAAAAACTCGGGTGCTTTCTCTAACAACCATAAAGCTGGCAACCGCTAACAGGGGCTCAAACATTACCTGGCTATAATTGAGGATCTTGAAGACAGACTCGGAGACAAAGAGAATCTTCCCTCGGTCACATCCTACGACAAACAAAAATCCATCTGCTGCCTAATCAGGAGAAATGGATAATCAATTTATCACAGGTCAGGACACACAATCTGAAAGCAAATCAGGGATTCATTTTCTAAGGCTCCAACGCACGGGGCCACACACTGACACCTTCACTGACGTTAGAGGAAGAGGATGCTTACAGACAATACTGTATGAATGCATTAAGATTCCCTCCCAGGAGGCTAGGTATTCCATGTCATCTAATGATCAGAACGAATTCAGCTTAAACTTAATCTTCTGGCTGTATGCCAGACCAGGAGGATTAGGCTTCAGTGCTCTAATTATAGTCTCTCTGCCCTGGTTAACTTCCACTCTCCACGTGACAGTCTGGAGTCACCCAGGAAGAAGAGTCTTAAGGAGGAATGATCTAGATCAGATGACCTGTGGGCATTTCTGTCCCTTGGGAGCAGCACCACTCCCTAGGTAGGCAGGGGGCCTCAGCACTGTAAGAGAGGAGAACTGAGCATGAGCAAGCAGGCAAGGACTCACGCATTTATTCTCTTTGTTTCTGACTACAACTTGCAAGGATCCATGTATTACTCTCTCGCTGCTCTTGCCTGTGGGTGCGGTGTCTAAAGTGCCTGCCCTGCTGATGGCCTGGCAGGAAGGTGGGTCACTTGTGTTCCTTTAGACACCTTCCCAATCCCTGCACGTGCGCCCAACACATGAACACAGTTCAAATGTATATAGGTTCAGGAATTACTGCCTTCAACCATTTACTTCTCCACCCAAGGCTGAGCGATCTGTGTTGTAAGAAAAAGCAGCAGTGGTGATGAGATGCTTGCCTGGCAGCCATGAGGGCCTGGGTTCAAGCCCCACTTCTGCAAAAGCAGAACAAAATAAAACAAAACTTCTAGCATGATATTCTTCCTCCCTTTCTTCAGCTTAAGTACAGGTGGACTCTGAAGTGCCCACAAAGACCAGGATGGAAATGATGTTCGGTGGAGACTGAAGCAGGTAGGGCCAGAGCAACGGCGAGGGCTCAGGTGGCGTTAGCTACATGTGTCTGAGTCCTCCTGACAATTTTCCATGGATGACCACTCTGTCTTGCTGGAGTCTTATGGGGCTTTGATGGGGTGCTCCCCTCATGCACTTGCTTTTAAGACTCTGCTCCCCTGTGTTCTTAGCGATTCTGAAAGCCAGGCCTGGTGGCTCAGGTCTGGAAGCCCAGGACCCAGGACTGCAAGAATTTGAGGTCAGCCTGGGCTATACACTGAGCTCTAGGCCAGCCTGGGCTAGAATAAGGTCTTTAGTATAGGCAAATAGGAAAGATGGCTTGCACTGGTCACAAGGGGAACAAGGACCTGCTGCTAATTGCCACCACATTAGTAAGCCATAAGTCTTTGACAAATTCTAAAAGAAAAGAAAAAAAAAGTCTGTTGTTCTCACAAAGAAGGGCTTTTAGAATACAGAATACAGTTTACTTAAAAGAACTAGGGCATGAATTCAAGTGCTAGAAAGCAAATGGCCAGCACAGGCACAGGTAACAGCAACTGCCCTCGGATGTAAATAGCTAGAGCAGGTAGCTGCCTAGGGTGTAAAAGTAAGAGTGTGGGGGACAGATCACTCAGTATAAGAACCTGTCAAGCCACCAGCCATGGGGAGCTCAGGTCCCTAAGCTGGGCCAGGGTGAAAGATGACAGTGAGGGGAAGAAACTTTCCTGGCACCATCTGCTGGAAGCCTCATTATGTCAAAAAATTGGATATTAATAACTTCCTCATTTGTCTTACAGACAGTCATATCTCACAGGAGGAGTGTTCTCAAGGTTTTTGCTAAGGTGGGGATGCCGGAAAGAAAATGACTGACAACCTGGGGGAAACACTGGGCAAGCCTGAGACCTGAGCAAAGGAGGGCAGGCAGGGGGCAGAATCAGCATGGATTCAGTCAGTATTGCAGGCTCCAAATGGCGCTGTGCTCTGTAAGTCAGACAGCCAAGCAAAGAAGCTGGGTGTGGGGACAGCTGAGAGTAGAGCTCTGTGGGGTCAGTCAGTGCCAAGGGCCATGAGGGCAGCCAGGGTTGGTTCCTTCTCAGAAGAGATGGCTGCTCATGAGCAAGTGACTGAGTAGTCAGTCTAGGTTCAAAATGCAGGGAAGCAGAGTGTCTGGACGTTGTAAGCTGGTCAGGCTGACTGACCCTTACTCTGTATTAGAGATTCTCAAAGCTAGGCATAGTGGCTCAGGTCTGGAATCTCAGCACCCAAGTGACCGAGGCAAGGGGACTACAAAAATTTGAGGTCAGCCTGGGCTACGAAGTGAGTTTTAGGCCAGCCTGGGCTAGAATAAGGTCCTTAGTAAAGGCGCATAGGAAAGATCACCCGCACTGGTCACAAAAGGAATAAGAACCTGTTGCTAATTATGACACTGTCATATAAATCAGTGCAGACAGTAATCAAAAAATGCATAGAATGGATAAAGGGGGGAAAGTATGTGTGTGTGTGTGCGCGCGTGTGTGTGTGTGCATGTGTGTGTGATAGAATCATTTATTCAGCTGTAAAGAAAAAAATAGGACCATAGATGGGATTGTTAAGCAGACTCAGAAAGACAAATATCACATTTTCTCTCATATGTAGAATCCAGATTTAAAATGTACACATATGTATATGTGTATATATGCCACGAAAGTAAAATGAGAAAGGATCTAGTGAGAAATGGGGAATAAAGATCCTACCCTGCCCACTAAAAAATAAAATAACGTAACTATCTGAGTGGAACCTGCCTTCTGTTGATGCAAATTCTTAGCAACTGGACCTCCAGAAATGGTAAGGGACTGGACATCAGTTCACAGCCGCCAACATGCCAGAGAAACAGGACAAGTTACCAGAGAAGACTACTGACTACTCACACCTGGCACAGCCCCTGCTGTATGGAGCAAATCAGCCAGTGTGTTCACTTAGCCAGCTGTGTGAGCAGAGAGAGAGAGAGGCTCATGCAAACTTCCTACAGCTACCACGGCAATCCCGCACAGCCCACTCCGAACCAGTCACATGAGAAACAGAACCTATCTATCCATCAGGTCTGTTCACCATGGCTGAAAGCTTCTGACTGGATGCAGCTCATCCTGAGCCGACGGGCCAGCACAACGTGCCTGCGACCAAGCTGAGCAGAAAGAGGTGGGCTGGAGAGATGGCTCAGTGGTTAAGAGCACTGGCTGCTCTTCCAGAGGTCCTGAGTTCGATTTCCAGCAACCACATGGTGGCTGACCATCTGTAATGAGATCTGGCGCCCTCTTCTGGCGTGTGGGCATACAGAGGCAGAATGTTGTATACATAATAAATAAATAAATCTTTTAAAAAAAAAGAGAGAGATGGGAGCTTTCCTGGGCTCTACAAACTTCTGCTGAAAGACCTGGCCACGATACTGTAGGTGAGCCCTCGTGGGCGGGTACAGGTGGGTACTCTACCTCTCGGTTACACTTTTCTGTTTTTTCTGTTTACACTGTGCCAAAGGGCATGCTGCTGAGTGCAGATTCGTCCCTTTGCGGTTTCTTAGTTCCTCTCTCTCTGCCCAGCAGCATGGCTGGAGCCTGGCGCAGGCCTCCTTTGTGGAAGCCTAAGATCCTAAGATGCCAGCCTGGCCGTCCCTCTGCAGAGATATGCAAGACAAAGAGAGCACGAAGGCCAAGCAGGTGAAAGCAAGCCCCCTTTCATGCCTCCTCTCTGGCGATTTCGATGTCTGGATGGATTCAGGTGTACAGATTCAGACGGAGCTTTTGTGTCAGTGGTTGCCAGAATCAACCCTTTCTAAATGTGCATGAAGAAATCTGATTCTTAACTCACCCCCTTCTCTCTCTGTTTTTCTTAAGATTTATTTTATATGTATGAGTGTTTTGCCTACATGTATATATGTGCACCACATATATACGTGTGTCTGGGGCATTGGATCCCCTGGAGTTACAGATGGTTGGTTGTAAGCTACCATGTGGGGTGCTGGGAATCAAACCTGGGTCCTCTGTGAGAGCAACGAGTGCTCTAAACCACTAAGCCATTGCTTTAGTCCCTCACTCCCATTTTTTAACAAAATCCTTCTCTGGCTTAAAAATCACGCTACTGCAGATGCTCCCTCCTTTGCCTAAGTGGTATGAGAGGTAGGTGTGGAACTGGTTTCATGGAAGAAACGCACAATGTGTCCAGAAACAAAGACAAAGTGGGAAAGCAAGAGAGGAAGCGGGCCCAGGGAATTCCGTGTTGAGATGTCAGTCTTCCTCATGCTGAACTTACTCTGGAACTCATTAAGAAACCAACGCCATTCCTTTGAACAATTGCAGTAAAAAAGAAAGGAAGGAAGGAAGGAAGGAAGGAAGGAAGGAAGGAAGGAAGGAAGGAAGGAAGGAAGGAAGGAACCAATGCAACGAAAAGGGTTCCCGCAACTGCCACATACCCTGAGAATTAGGTGTTTCAGTTCATCATCAGATAGAAATGTTGGCTTGTAGTTTGCTTCTGTGTATGGGTTGGTGGCACCTTAGGGAGAAAAGGAAAGAGTGGGCAGACATTTCTATTTAGATAGCATCACTCTCCCCTGCCTGCAGCCTGGGCTGAACCAACCCCTTTTTCTTTTGCCAAAACATGGTGGGTCTGGCTTGAAACAGAATCCTATCATCCCAAGAAGAATCTCATTGAAAAGAGAATGCTGCTGCTCACAGGGTATAAGTGCGCTTTCCTAATTATGGGGGCAGAGGGGGACCAGGCCCTGGGTCCACTTGGGCACGTTAATAAGCTTGGCAGCCTGGGGAGTATGTTACTCTCATCCACACAGTTCAGTCCCAGGACTGAGGGGACCAGACTTCTGTCTAAAAGGCTCTTGATCTGTGATTCTCTAGAGCAATAGCTTGAATAGCTTAGCAAGGCCACTAATGACTGGGACATGCAGAGTAGTAAAGCAAGAGGCCCAGTGAAGGGCGAGAATAAATCTCATCTGTGAAAATTCAGGGTACCATGGGGAAGGAGGCAAAGGGGATGTCTGTGTCCTTCACATCAACTAACAAGGCACATGTCTTAATCCACATCCCTTGAAATTTTCCATCCAATTTGCTAACAATTCATTAATTATAATCCATCTCTTCGTCACTAAAGTCAAGTTTTCAATGCCATTCTTCAAAATGGGAATCAATATTTCGATATTTTTTTTTAATAATGATCAAAAGTCGGAACAAAAGCAGCTTCCTATTTCTGGTGGTCTTATACAGATACAAAGGCATGCCTCTCTTACTATGTAGGTCACATGGGGCCGAGCACCCTTTCCAAGTTTGTCCTGAAGCCCAGGGCTATCTGGAAAATTCCAGGAACAGCATTCACCAAAATGGGTGATGTATTTCAGATTCCTTCTGCAGTTTTGGTAAGTTGGTTCCACTTTTCCTGCCTCTGTTTTCTCACCCTCCCCACACTCAGCAAAGAAGGGAAGTACTGCCTCCCTCACAAAGAGTCAGTCTAGTTCGGGAAAATTCCAAGAAGATGAAAGTATCGTCTATGTTCATTTCTGATAATAAGAATCTCTGCCCGTGACTCACTCATCAGAATCCAAGGCTCTTTCCTGCCCCCTGTGTGCTCCTAGGTTTCTGATTTTGATCACTGCAAGGGATGCAGGCACATGCAAAGGGGAACCCGAGAGGTGCCTGCTCTGGTAGGCAGGAAGCCAAGTACGTGTACAGAGGCATTTAAGGTCATAGGTTTATATGCTCAGGGGAGATATGACTGCGCTACCCCTCAGTACCCGCATCAGCTCGTTAATCACTTGACTTGGCCCCTTATCTGTTGCTGAGACACACAGGCACATCACTTAGGTACACATACAGAAAGAAACCACCATTTAGTGCAGGCAAGGGTGGTCACGTCTGCGGTCAAGGGCATAACGGTGAAGAAGCCCGAGCTCTCACCTCTCAGCGTTTTCATGTGTTGAACAGCCATCCTTAGAACTGTGAGCTTATCTAGCTTCCTGGACATCGCATTGCATGTTGGTACCAAAGAAGCCAATTCATCAATGAAACTGTTCATTTTGTCCCGACGCCTCTTTTCGATCTGACTGTGGGCCTCCCTGAGCATGGAAGGAGAATGGTTTCAGCTGAGATGTGCGCCAGCATCAAGGCAACACTGACAAAAATAAATGAGTTGTGACTGCTTCCAAGATTCTCTGACATGGGAAATTCAGACTGCAGAATGTTTCAAATTAGACTTTTATACTGAAAATCACCCCCAAATGGTCTCACCGACAACTCAAAATTAGGGAACTGCTTTTTTTTGTGTTTTGTTTTGTTTTGTTTTCGGTGTTTCCCCATCTTTTAAGAAAAAAATTATGACAGTTGTGCATCCACAAGAAAATGAATTGTTTATTTTTCCTCCGTTATTCTTTTCTTCAGATTCTGTAAGACCAGGTTGTTGGGATGGGGATAGGAGAAGAAAGAAAGGAAGTAGAGGTTCCACATAGCCGAGCATCCAAAGCAGCCATGAAACACCCACATCCCACAGCACATGCCTCTGCAGCCTGTGAGCAGCCTACTGTGTGGCCTGCTGAGGCCGTCATGTCCGCCTGGTGGAGGTAGGCAGTACTAACACGTTCTTGGATCAACCAGGACCCACCTAGATAGAACAGATTCTCGGTCTGTCCCCAGGCTTCCCTGGAGGGCTTTCACATCGTGCTCCACCCTTGAACTGGCTGCACGTCTAGCTAGGAGAACGCTTCCCTACAAGACGTGACCTGATGTTTTCTGACCATCCTCCCACAGGGGAGCATCACCAATAGAGAAGTAGATACTGAAACACAGAGCCACCTACATAGGCTGGTCTGCCACAGAGAAGCCAGAAGTGTCAGGTTAGCCAGTCTGCAGCTTGCCATGACACAACTTCAATCAGCCCTAGTTAGTGACGGCAGAGAGGCATGAAGACCCAACAGAAGGCCATCAGCAAGTGTAACTGAGACAAGAAGGACCAAGTCAGGAGATCTCTGGGGAGCGTGGGTGCCTAAGATCTGGCCTTCAGATACTACTTGCAGCACAAGAAAGGTCCCCATCAGAGGTGACCCAGCCCAGGAATGGCATCTCAGCCATGTCTTCTGGAGGGCCAATGAGTGAGGAAGAAGTCAGCTGTGAAGACAGGGAGAACTTCAGCCTGGAATGACTTTCTGCTACCTCCAATGTTTCCTCCAGGTAAAATGTGCATAGATAACAACATGCGAAGGCCAGCTCAATATAGGGGGAACCAAGGGCAGAAGCTTAAACAAGCTAAAACACGCTGCCACCTCCGCATTTCCTGAGGTGACAGTGCCCGAGATGACTCTACCAACCGGAAATAAACGCATCAAGCCTCCTCAACTGCTCTCTAAGCGCCTGAAAGTAGACTGTTTTGTAGACAAAATCAGAGGTTGAACTTACCTTGCATTCTTGATCCTTCCTTGGTGTTCTGCATAGTCTAACCTGGAGAGGGGTGCAGAAGATAAAATTTAGTCCCTGGGTATGACTGGAGAATTATACATTTCTGGTTTCTCCCTGCCAGACCCCTGACACCTCTCTACAGACACACAGGGATTCTTGGTTATTAGCCATGCTAGAGACTGGGGAATGGGAGTCAGCCTTGAGCTCACATTCACTGTGCAAAGAGAATGGGCACAAGATAACTGAAGTTCAAGTTAGTAGGTTATGGTACCTTCCATGAGGGTCATCTTTGTCTGTGTCCATACTTTCTCTGCAAAAACAAAAGTCGATAATCATGTTAATACAGATGTAGAGGATAATTTCTTATCATATAGAAGGCTCTCATTTATTCAGAAAGCTCAAATAACCAAGACATAGAAATGGATGTATAATAATCACATGAAAAAACACAAGTGGACCTTTTGGAAAGCCTAGACAGGCATTCCACATTATCAAATGAAAGTGTGTATATGTTCAATAAACTAGTTCATAGTATGACTGTTTGAAAATTGGGAATCAACAGTGTTTATGGAGACTCTTAGTTAACCAGAGTAGCCAGACATCTGTGCCACCTCATTCTTTGGTTGTTCTGGATAGGTGATAAATAAAGTTTACTCTATCTCAAAACATATCAAACCCCAACGATACTAGTGCACGTATCTATTTGTTGGGTGGCTGATGAAGGAAGGAGGGGCTAATGAAAGCCCTGACCAACAGAAAAGTGCAGAGCAGAGCCCCAGGCAGCAGCTCAAAAACATTGCCACCGCAGGTTGCTCCCACGCCAAGTGGGCAGCCCCAGACTCAAGAAATTGAGATGAAGAGGGGCATGAAGGGCCACAGAGAATCCTGGGGTCACACTAGGGCCTGACTCCCTTTCACAGATCCCAGAAATCTGTGTTTGGTGGCATTTAGCGGTTCAGAAAACAAAGACCAAAATCCCCAAGAGTTCATCTCTTCGTAGGAGCAGCTCACTCCTCTGTCCAACTCAAACACTCATCAGAAAGGTACTGACTGCCTTCTTCCTGTCTTCCATGTCTCCCAGGGGAAGGACTGTGGCCCTTCAAACAATACAAACTATTTTCTGGAATGCTGGATCACATCAAGGGCATCCTAACACAGTGGCTCCCAATTAGGTGCCCTGGATATTTCATAGGAAGCTTCTCCAGTTAGTCCTGGGGTTCAGAGGAAGCCATACCGGTCACCAGGTAAAGGGGTCCCTTTGCACTGGAATTGTGTCTACTGCTGTGACCAAGCTCAAACCCAGGCAAGAGGAAGCCAATGGCCTTAACACAGGAAAACTACAGGGGATAGAACATAAATTCTAGAAGGTAATTTGCAAAAATTTGCAAATGTGGGGTCCACAGAGGAAGCTTGAAGGTTACTGGGTGAAGATAAGGCTGAAAATCACAGGTCCAACAGAAATCTTAGAACACATTAGTTGCTCCGTTGGCATTTGCCTAAGACAAAGCTTCACAGAAATGCTGTGATCTGTGTTGGGGAGCAAGCACTATTGGCGGGAACCCCACAATCACCCGCTTTCCACCCCCTGGGCTGTGACTCTCTCTCTCTCAGTGGTCTGGGATGACTTACACATTAATCACAGCATTTCCTAGAGGCAACTGAGCTCCAGCTGCTGTGTTTGTGTTCCCCAAATCGAACCTGCGGACTTCTGCAGAAAGGACGTCTGCTGGGGGCACTACCTCCTCAGAGATTTTTCACTCAATATAATAAAAGAAAATCCTTCAATGGATTCCACACAGCTGCCTCAGTGAAATGAAACCTGTCTCTGAACAGTCTACCCTGCCTCCCTCCCTCGCGGGCTATGGGGGCAGGAGAGTGGTGAGCAGGAAAATGTGCTTTCTCAGAAGAAAAGTCAAGTCTACAGAGAAACAGAACTGATACTGAACGATGCAGGTGCATGCTAACTGACACAGTGTCAGTATCCCGCGGCTGTCGACATGCTGACTTCCACTCCTCCATGCCATACACAAGCAAGCAGTTGAAACTATCTTCAAAGAGGCTGCATGGGTACTCTCCCCAACATCACTTCCCCAGATTGAGTTCTACTCAAAGGAGAGAGCGAAGGAAGGGGGTGGGGGCTGGGGGGCAGGACTTGGCTTTGAGTCTGTTCTTTCCCCCGACGACATGAACAATCTGAGGACAGGAGTGACAGGAACACATCAGCAGTGCTGCTGGCCTTCTTAGCTTGACATTTAGGAGCTGATGAAGCCAAAATCAGAGGCATAGCACTTGGAGGGGCCCTTAGCTTCCCACACCTTCCTCTGGGAACAGCAGCAGCTGTGGTAGGTGCTCTGTGACCAGGCCCTGCCGCGAGCTGACTGTCCCAAGGGCCTTACTGGTAGTCGGTGGAGCTGCCCTTCCTCTTGCGGTTGCAGTCCACGCCGCTGGTGCTCAGGGAACCGGAGAGCAGGTCGGTGGGGCCTGGGGACATGAAGTCGCTGATTGTTGAGGAGATGTCCATTCTCTGGTCCGCCATTGGAAGGGAGGCACTGAAACGATCGCAAGAGAACACTTACTTCTCCAGAAACATTTCATGTTTAAAGATTTGTTTGATCTTTACTTATGTGTATGTGTGTGGTACCTGTGGAAATATGAGGCATCCAGTCCCCCCAGAGCTGGAGTTAATGAGCAGTTGTGTGCTGCCCGATGAGGGTGCTGGGAACTGAACCTGGCCCTCTGGAAGTGAGTCATCACCAGCCCTGGGAGAGTTATTTCAGTATGTTCTTCTGTGTTGGTGCAGGGCCTGGAGGGCAATGAGGATACAGGTCTGGTTTACTGCAATAGCAGCACTCACCCTGCAGCCCGGGAGAGGCACACAGGGCGATGGGGAAAGCCTCTTGCTTATTTTTAGAGTTTTAATTTGTAATTTGTGAAGATACTGTGTCTTTGTGCAAGTGTCTGTGTGCCCAGAGAGGTTTAGTGGCTTCTTCTAGGACCTACATTGGGGGAAGAAGAAGCCAGACGGAGACCAGGGAGGTGACCCTCGTGACATATACTCAGATGTAGGCAGTTTCATTTCCTCCTAATTAACAAACAGATAATCAGTGAAATAAGCATGAAACACAAGTTGGTTTTTGTGCTTTTGTTATGGTTTTTGTATTAAAAAATGTGGAAAAGCATGAACTATGAGAGGCACACACATTGTTCTTGGAAGGTGAAAGCAGGAGGGCCGTGAGTTCAAGACTAGCCTGGGCAGCATTAGTAGGGCCCAGTCTTAACCATGATTCTTCTCCAAAAGAAAGCCTAAGTCCTACTGCAGAGTTAAGAAAATATGGTCCCCCTCTCTCTATCCCCACCTGCCTCCGCCCCACTTCACTCTGCCCCTCCCTCTCTGTTTCCAGCACCGGCTTGCATAATTAAACGCAGACACTGCAAATGTCTTACAGTACAAGCCATTTTCCAAGTTCATATTTTACAAGCACAGAGTATACCGGCTCAAAAAAGTCGTGAGTACCTGGTAAGGGTCTCTAACTCCAAACCCTGGTGAAGAGGGGTCGCCCAGAGGGCTGCCAAGAGCTCCAAGCTCCACAGGATTTGACTGGAGTTGTCACTCCCACCCTCTGGGCCCAAGTTCCCACATCTGCAAAACAAGAGGGTAAGGGTGAGCACCACTCCCCCAAATCACCAGTGTGCCCTGAGGCTAGGAGTCAGCCCTCCTAGTGAGGCCAGCGCCAACTTCCACACACACTTCTGGAATCGACATCTTTATGCATGGGTCTCCATCTGTTAGCTCAGGCAGCTAGTGGGCAGCTCTTGAGATCTCTAGTCCCCAAAGGTGCCTGGCCAGTCTCTGGAATTTTACTTATTACTGATGTTGCTTCTCCCTTCATAGGCATGTGTGTCCCCTGGTGTCTATACTCAGTCCCCGTTTCTCTACCACATGCCTTCTGCCCAGAGTTCATCTGTGTGCTGCAGAAGTACACTTCGGGGGCCTCCCCTCACACCCTGGCCACTGGTGGCCCTTCTGCTCTCAGGGACTTCCTGTTGTCTCTCCGGTACAACTTCCAACATCCCCCTCATTCTCACTTTAGGTGATAATTCTCCTTTTTCTCTCTCTCCTTCCCCTGCCGCCCCCACCCCAGCACTGGAATCTGATGCCAAGGCCTCGTGCCTGCTGCCAATGCTCCACCACTGAGCCACACCCCCAGCCCTGCTAGCTTGCTCTAAGTCAAATGGTGGCCAGCAAACACATCTATCAGCCCCAGCAGGTGCTGCTGTTGAGGCTCCCCCTTCCCTAAGGTCTGTCTGCATCCAACCCTCGATGCTCAAGGCCATCACTCCAGGGCCCCTACCCCTTGCCAATCCTACACCATCCATGCTCCCCACATAACTGGATCATTCTCACCTGGGTGAACAGCTGTCATATAATTGCATCTTGGAGGGAAAAAAGCCAACACATTATTTGTCCCTATTGTTCAGGATGTTGAACCCAGGGCCTTTGCTTGCTGGGCAGATGCTCTACCTTAGTTCTGTAAATCCCCCAGCCCTAAATAAACTGTTTGGGACACTGTCTTCCTATTGTCCCATTTTCTACGTCTCCAGCTTTTTCTTGTTTTCTCCATAATAATCTAACTCAGGTCAAGATTTTTTAAAAATCTAATTTAATTTTACTTTATTTTATGTAGGTGTTTTACTTGCATGATGTCTAAATACCCACTTGTGTGCCTAGCATCCACAGGTGTCAGAAAGGGGCATCCAATTCTCTGGATCTGGGGTCACAGAGGGCTGTGAGCCACTGTGTGGGTGCGGAATCGAACTCTAAGCTTCTAGAAGAACGGCCAGTACTCTTCATTTCCAAGCCATCTCTCTGGTCCCCAGTCAGGCTTTGTCCCTACATGATGTCTTTACAAGACTGGGCTGCCCATGCTAGTTCAGCAAGGACCACCCTTTTCTAGATCAACCGGCCAGCTCACACTCCCTACCCCAGTGGCATCAGCAGAGCTGACCTCTCCCTGGCTACTGTCTCTGTCCATGCTCAATCCCTAGGAGTTCTATCTGACTGTCTCAAAGGCCACCCATATTGTGACAACCCCAAGCGTCTATCTGCAGCCTGGCTGTCCCCTGAACTCTAGACTGTCCAACCACCCATGTCCCAAAAATCTCTACCTAAGTATGTGACAGAGACTCCGTACTGACATGCGCATGCTCCCAAGCAAACCTTTCAGGCCTCCTAAGTAGTCAAGTGGCCTCCACCCTTCTAGGCTCCAAGTCAAGAAGCCACCTGACCCTGCCATTTGTCTTCTTATTGGCATGGAATTAAAAATACAGAACAGGACACTGCTAAATGTCACTTCCGTAGTGACACTTCTTTGAAGGGCCATACAGCATGAACCCCGCCAACCCTCTATTCAATACCTCTATTTAATCTGTTCGAATCCACATTTCCCCTATAACAAGCTCCTTCCCGCCCTCCCCACGAGGCGGTCAGCTCTGGAGAGCAGGGGCTCCACTCTAATGACTGCCCCCAGCGTGCGGGACTCTTCCTGGCACACAGCAATGTTCCACCAGATCAGAGATGAATGAAATTATCTGCATATGACAAAGAGCAGTTCTGTGCTCATCACAGATGCTGTAAATGCATTTTGCTTTCATTTCCTTTTGACTTTTGGCTTTCCTACGTAGTCTTAAAACATTACAAAATCATTTTCAAGATAATAGAACACAAATATTCCTCCTTATGCCAATATTTGGTAACTTTTTATTTCATTTACCTTTTTTTTTCCCAGACAGAATCTTGCTGTGTAGCCTGGAACTCATTATGTAGCCCAGGCTAGCCAAAAACAGAACAGTGATCTACCTACTTCAACCTCCCAAAGTTAGGATTATAAACATAAGCCACCATGCAGGCTTATATTTAATTTTAGTCTTGTGTATGTATGTGTACATGTTCATGTGTGCACCTGTGTAAAGATGTGTATGCACATGCATGTACATGTGTAGAGGCTGAAGTTGACTTTGGGTGCCTTTTCCAACCATGTGCCTCATCCCCTGCGACAGGGTCCCTTACTGAACTCGAATTCACAGACTGAGATAGACTGGTTGCTGGCAAGCCCCAGGGATCTACCTGTGCCCACCTTCCCAGCACTGGATCACAAGGGCATGCCTCTATACTCAGCTTTAAATTTTTTATTTTTTAAGATGTATTTATTTTTATGCATATAAATGCCTTTGCCTGTGTGTATGCACATGCACTGTGTGTGCCTGGCACTCTGGGAGGTCAGAAGAGGGCACTGGCTCCCCTGGAACTGTAGTTACAGAATACTGTGAATTGCCATGTGGGTGGTGGGAACTGGACCCAGGTCCTCTAGAAGAGCAGCCAGTGTTCTTAACCACTAAGTCATCACTCCACCCCCTTTTAACATTTTTAATTATAAGCATGTGTATTTTCGTGTACACGAGTGCAGGTGCCCACAGAGGTCAGGTGCCCTGAAACCCTTGAAACTAGAGTTAGAGGCAGTTGTGAGCCACCCAATGTGGGTTCTGGGAATCAAGCTCAGATCTCATACAAGAGTACTAATGTGCTCTTAAGTGCGTAGCCATCCTCCAGCTTCTACGCCCAGTTCCCACGTGGTCCTGGGATTGAGCTGACTCGGCAAGGGCTCTGCCAGCGCAGCCTTCTCCCTAGCCCCTCATTTCCCTTTTCTACGCACAGATTCAAGCCTTCTGCAATCGTTCTGATTATGCCATTTACAATTAGACACTTCTCTCTTCCCTAGAGTGGATGCGCTGTTGTCCAAGGCCTACTTCTTAGACCATGCTTCGTGTTACCAAACACCTAACGTGGTTCCTCTGCTGAGTGGCTGGGTTCACTCTTACTATTCCGTTACCCTAATCTAGTTCTTTGAATTCTACTATCATACTATTTTACAAGTGTGGCTTCCAAACACATCTTAATCTACTAATAAAGGAAAAATAATCTCCAAATTATCTTTAGTCTTAGTTTTCAGAACCATCTTGTCTATTCTGGCTTGTCCTTTGGGGAGCATATTATAAAATTCACGGTGTGTGACCACCGTAACTGCTAACGTTCACACTGACCTTCAGAGAAGCAGGAAAGGGGCTGAGTTTATAACCTCCCCTCCAGGTCTTTGTGGTTTACAGACTCTTACCCCTTGAGCATGTCAGACCTGGGGTGCCACCAGGATCTGACTCACTTTTTTAACAGCCTAACAGCTGAAGGCCGCCAATGACCATCAGCTGCCAGGGCTTATTACCTGAAGTTACACTTCTCAAGCTTCGATCCAGCGTGGGAGGTACGAGGGACCGCTCTACTTGGTGGTCACCTCAAAGTGACTTTCATGTTTTGTAGCTTCCTTCCAGGCAATCAACTTCTTCCAAAACCCTACAGTAGAAAACCCGAACAGGTCATACGGAGACAAACAAATCTGGAAGTCTCTCGTGAGCTAAGGGCGATGGGAGAGCTAACTCCTGACCCACATAGGACAGGCTCCCTGCCCATCCATCACCACATCTTGGCCACACTCACTGGCCCAGCACTGCCCGTCTTTTACATCCCTGTGATGTCTAAGTTGTAAATGCATGAATCTGACAGACACTTCCTGTGAAAACCATGCCTTCTAAGTATGGATTCCTGGATACATTCTTAGGAAAGCTAGGCATGTTTTATTACTTCTTTTACTGGGTTACATAGTAACTGTAAAGGTCCGGGTGTTACTTTACATCAGACACTTACATGGGTTACATGGGTTAACTGATTTAGACTTGAACATCACTCACGGAAGCAGGTACTACTGCTGTATGCGTTTACAAAGGGAAAATCCTTCAAGAGGTCAACAGACTAGCCAACGTCACACTGAGAGTGCTGGGACACCACAAGCAACTGACAATATTGTTCAGTTCAAGCTGGGAGTGGTGGCTCATGGCTGGAATCTCAGCACTTAGGAGGTAGAGTCAGGAAGATCACAAGTTCAAGGTCATCCTCAGCTATACAGGAAATTCAAAGTCAGAACGGGACACAGAGAGATCCCATCCCAAAACAACAGTGCTGGGCATATAGCCCAGCAGTTGAGAGAGCTTGCTACTCTTCCAGAGCACCTGAGCTCAGTTCTTAGCACTCACATCACAACCACCTGTAACTTCAGCTCCAACGGATCCAACACCCTCTTCTGGCCTTTATGGCCACTGCTATCATGAGACATACCTACATACAGACACACACATACACACAATAATTTTTTTTTTGAAAAAAATGTTTTTAAAAGCAGCTCTCAGTGCATATGAAAGCAATCACCTTTATCCAAAGGACAGAAGTCTTTTGGCCCAAACAAATGCCAGCAGGACCAGCTCAGGTGTTTAAAGAAAATCCCTGTGAACATCAAGATGTCTAACACTAAAATGGGCATAACACCTGCGAGGGGTTCATTTCAGCCAAGTGGCAATAATGCCACCTCCTTCCAGCACACAGGCCCCACACTCTGCCCTTCAGAGCTCTATGGTAGTTTCCTGTGTGGGGGAAAGGTTGACGTAGAAGGAACACAGGGGCCTTCCACATGCTCCTCACCCATGCTGTTCTGCCTGAAGCTGAGAACGCTCTCCTGACCTCCTAAAGCAAAAGCCCTGGCACTGTACTGGCTGACTCTGGCAGTCTTTGGAAAATGCTATCTGTCTCCGAGGTCCTACAACCTCCAGATGACTATCCAGGTCTGGAGCCCCTCTCTACTGGCTCCTCTATGCAGCCTGGCTCAGAATCCTTCACGGTCCAACACTGTCAACTCCAGTCCAGGAACATGCAAACATTAGATCTGGGGAAACAGCAAACAGTGACAGTCTCCAGGCTTCACATATGCAACTCCAGCTCCATCTGAGTCCCCGTCCAGCTGGAACATGGTTTTCTCAACTCCCAAGTCAGCAAGGCCTAAGCCATGCTGGGCCTGTCTATACATACGTGCACGCGCACACGCACACACACTCCTCCCTAGAGCTCCTCTAAAGGATGGATCTAGCTACTTCCCTGCCAATGTTCTGTCAGACATCATTCTCTCCAGATTCAGCCCCTCCCACTATGGCCGATGAGAGAAAGCCCTCGCCCTCCTCTCTTAGGGCACTCTAGGCCTCATTTTTCCTTAAGCCAGAAAAATCCCAAATTCCCTAGCTGGACATGCTGGGGCTCACTCAGTGCTAACACACTGCCCAGGGCTCAGGCCAAGAGGAAGCATCAAGGTACCCAGGGGCTAGGTGGCAAGGGGACTCCCTTACCTGTTCCTTGGTAAGGCCTCCATGCTATTGCAGCTGTTGTGTCTCCCCCACCCCCCCACCCCCACTCAACTAGAACCCTGCAGCCAGGACCTCAATTACAGGTCACTGTGATTGCCCCATGCCTCACTGTAAGCGTCTATGAGCAGACAATCCTGGGTCCTTTCTCCCTTCTGTGCTTGATCAAGGTTTCACTAGATTTACAGTTCCTCACTTTACATGAAATACCTCACTTTGATTGATTTTTCTAATATTAAATTTTACTTTATAGAATTTATACCCGCTAACTTAGACGCTGCCATTATCTACATAAAACATAACTGAGAATGCATTCCTAACACGTTAGACAGGTGAGGGAGCTGAGCAGTATAGGACACGTGACATTATTTTAGAAAACTTTCTTTCCATGAAGGCATTCTTAGACAGAAGAACAAAAATCGAAAGGGGACCAAGAACAAACAAACAACAACAAAAACAACAAAACAAACAAAAGACAAAGGTCTCAGTTTTCTATGCTATTTATTTCTGAAAGGGGCTTGAGGCAAGGCAGGAAGGGAGCTCCTGGAGACCTTGGGTACCTACGAAAGGGACCTTTGCTGGCAGAAGGCTCCAAGGGCCTGCCCTTCCCTGGTACAAGCATATAAATGGCACATAGAGGCCACTCCTGGAGCCTGACCTGTGCCCTGCACACAGATGCCCACTTCTGAGCTAGAGTCCTAGAGGTAGAAAGAGGGGCTCACTGGAGAGCCAAGGAAAGCAGTTATGGTGGAACTCGTGAAACGTGTCTGGAAAGAGCACAAGGCACTGTCCCTCCCACTCCTGCCCCTCAGAGCACAGGGACCCCGAGTGCCATCCAGAGAAGCAGAGGGCGGAAGGAATCGTCACAGCCCAGGCTGCCTCGCAGAGTGCTTGCGCAGCTGAGAAGGCGAGGTGGGAGTGTTAGTTACTAGTGGGCACCAAGGGAGACAGCGTTTCTCTGCAGAGCAAGACAATGCTCAAGACAATGCTAAACTCCAAGCCTTAAAAAGCCCATCCTAGCATCTGCAGGAAAGACAGCCACATTCAAGCCCTCAATCAAGACCATCTGTCCTTGTCCCTTTTCTCTCATCCTTGCCCCAGTACCCCAGAAGGCTACCTGTAGATTACATTTACGTTCCAACTATTAGAGACAGGTGAAGACATCCCATTTCTCTCTGGGATCAAATCACTTTTAAAATCCCTATTAGTGGGGACAGGCAGACAGTTCAGTAGTACAGCACTAACCCAGCATGCATGAGGCCCCAGCACTGGGGGGAGGGGCACTATTAGTGTCTGTAAGTTCTTACCGTCAACACTCTTGGGGCTCATTTTCCCGTAAGTAAGCAAAGGATTTGGGGTATGGGGCCAAGCTCCCTACTGACACCTTGTAGATGTTCCCACGCTGCCCTGGCTACCTTGAGCAAATGGACTACCAGTCAAACAGCAAGCAGAATGAGTATACCAGCACTGGCAATTTGGAACACTCCACAGATGCCTTGAGGAAATTGTATGGTGGTCTCAGTCAATTGCCCTGGATTCTGAAGGCACAACCCCAGCTAGGACAGTTTCCAACACTATGTGACTGACATTTCACTACTACAGACCTT
Source organism: Ondatra zibethicus (assembly GCA_004026605.1). Classification (NCBI taxonomy): domain Eukaryota; kingdom Metazoa; phylum Chordata; class Mammalia; order Rodentia; family Cricetidae; genus Ondatra; species Ondatra zibethicus. The sequence continues at coordinate 28,527 of PVIU01015088.1, forward strand.
GGGAGCTCTACGTGAGCCTACAAGCTTTCCCGCCTAAGTCAGGGAAGGAGTACCTTTCCCAGGGGCCCAGCAGAGAGGCCCACACTGTGACTGATGCAAACACACTTTCGCTTGAATGTGGAGCTCGCTGTGATTGGTTCAAACACCCTTCTCCAGCCACCTAAGTGTGACTTTGTAGGCTAGCTGGGACACACACCCCCACCCCACCTCCACTACTGTCTCTCCTGGTGTTACAATTTTAAATCTAATACGAAGTGTCTCTTCGATGGTCTTCTCCTGCCTACATTTCGTAGAGCAACTGAGCTGGTACAGTGAACGGCAGCCAGGATAGTGGGGCAGAAGCAATGGCAAAGGCTGCGAAATGGAAGTGACAGCTGAGTAGCCACCTATCAGTGGAGTGGCCACCTATCCGACAGGTGAATAAGAGTCATACAGCTGTGTAGTCAGCAGGTCAGGCTGCAAAAGTAGCAACACAGCTGCCAAACAAGCCAGGGCCTCAAACTCGGCAGTCAACAGCAGCAGAAGCAGCAGCAAGGGTGGCCAAAGCGGCTGCCCACCAGGACAGCTGTCATAGCAACAGAGGCAGCAGGGGACAGGAGGGACAGTATAAGGGGAGAAGGTGGAGAACTAAGCCTGAGGAAAGACTGAAAGCAGCAAAGCACTGGAGAAGAGAAACTGTGGGCACTAGCTGCTGCAATACCAGAGCTGTCAAGTGTTTGGATCCAAGGGTCTCAGACACACCAGGTCCGGGAGCAGCCATCCCAGCCAGCGCTGAGGGCTGAGGAATGCTACTGAAGCCTGCCTGGAAGCTGTGGCACTAGTCACTACCGAGAGGAACCCTGACTTCCTAGGGGTGCAGAGCTGTAAGGCATGTGCAGCCTAGGCCTGCAGGAGCCCACTTACTGCTGGGCCTGCCTGCCGCCACAACTACTTCATCCTGTCGAAGGCGGAGAGAGGCCAAAGGCCTTGCCTATGCACAGTATCTACCTAGGCAGAACAAAAGGACCCCAGCCGGCTGATGTTTAACACTAGGAAGAGGCTACACTGTGCTCTAGTGTCAGGCCTAACTATGTGACTTTCCTGCCCAACCCCCAAAATACGTGAGTAAAGGCGACAGCTAGAACCTTTAGCACAGTGGGTATCCTGGGCAGAAGGTCCTCCTTGTAGCCAAGGTCCTGGGTGGACAGCACCGTAAGGGAAAAAGACCTTCGAGGTTGCCCATCATGAGGGTGAGGCCTCACCACATGCCACCACTGTGGCAGGCGACTTCCCAGCCTCCAGAGCTCCACTCTAAATGCCCCAGCCTGTGGTTCTGCTATAGCAGCACAGATGAACAGAATGGCCAACTCATCTGTTCGTCTGTTTCCATCAGAGTCCTGAAATCCCTGCATCCCAGAAGACCCTCTGTCCCAGAAAACCCTAAGAGTTGGCTCTGTTGTCTTACAATAAGGCACAAGCTGACAGAAGGACATGGCTACTAGGGTTTTAGAGCCACAGAGCAGCCAGGCTGGCAAGACTGACCATCACAACAACCGACTCACTCACTGTGGTCATGACCCAGCTCTCTAAGGAAGGAGTAAAGAACTGATTAGCAGAGTTACCTTGATTAGAAGTATAGCCACAAAGTGGGGACCGACAGCCAGGTACGTATCTGGCTTTACTGCTGATCCTTCTGCTAAACTCCATCCCCCAAGGCAAAATGCAAAGGAAGAAGCACACCCTGAAACAAGCACTCCTGGGGAAGGGATGAAGAGAATTTACACTAGAGCATACCTTGGTCCAGAAAAGCTAGAGGAACAGAGCAAACACATTCTCTCTGAGCTTGCTGACAGCCAGGGCAAAAAGGGAAACAGACTTCAATGGATAACACCAGGAAGTCTATGAGCCAGCCCATTGCAACAGGCCCAAGCATGAAAGGGTATCTTCTGAGACCAGGCTGGAGCGGGGTAGCAGGCCCAGCGGTTCTGGGGAAACAGGCTTTGTAAAAGACACATCCCTTTCTTTAAAGCAAGCCCAGGGAAAGCCCAGCTTCCTCTTTTCCCTCAGTGTCACCCCCAGAGTGACCACTAGAAGGCGCTCCCCCAAGAGACACATGAAGTTACTCAGCAACCTTTGATGGTGCAGGAAAATATGGGAGAGAGTCAGCAGCTGGGACAACCCTATCTAGTGGCTGGATGCCTGCTAATCTTCTCCACAAACCTAGGGAGCCTTAGCGGGGCCCTGCGTTGTCATTCATACCTGCCTACAACCTACAAGGGGCTGACAATGTGTTCCTGAGGGTGGCCTTCCCAGCCCAGCTGGAGAGCCAGAAGGTGACCCCAGCTTGTTTGCCTTGGTACTTGCTCAATTTTGGTACTTGCTCAGTTTCTCTGGTATGTTTGGAGGATGGTGGCTTTGAGCAGAGGCCAGTCCCCCCGGCCCGTGATACTCTGGCAGCCTCTGAAGAATTCAGCAACTTTGCAACGCCTAAGTTCAGAGACCAGCACCCTGAACCTAAGGTAACAGACATTTCTACCAGGGTTATTCAACAAGCCACGCTGTTGCCTCTGGCAGAAGCCAGGGCGATGCAGATATAATAGAAACCCAAAGCCATTACATTCAAGACACTTTCAGCACAGCTGGAAAGATGGGTGTTTAAATAAATGCATGACAGCACAGCCAATCAACAGGTGCCAACCGCCCAGTAGCACAACCCAACTCCTGGAGGGGCTGGTGCACTTAGGTGCCATTACAACAAAGTTCCAGCAGATGGCAGTCCATCGTTTTGATTCCTCATGAGCAGAATGGAGAAAATTAGCTTATATGTGTGTGTGTGTGTGTGTGTGTGTGTGTGTGTGTGTGTGTGTGTGTGTGTGTGTGCGCGTGTGCGCGCGTGCACGCGAGCGGGAGGTCAGGTCGTTGAAGGTGAAGGGGTGGTGCCTAGGACCAGGTGTTATAGGTGCTTACTGGATGTATGTTAAGGAGCACAGGGTACTTTACCCTGAAAAGCACTGGCTGTGCAGGTCCTGGGGACAGATTGTAGAACTTGTATGCCCAGTCCCATTAGAAGCCCAAAGCACTCAGGAACCCTGAAGTTGAACATAATGAGATCACACTTGGAGCTGTGGGGCTGGACTGTGAATGTAGGGCTCTGTGTGAATAAAGACAAAGTCTTCCTTTGTCCAAAAGCCTTGAATGCAGTGGAAGGAGGAAAGTTGAAAGAATTCCACCCTTGGATAGTGCCCCAAGGGCTAGCCTAGAATGGCGGGCTCTGAGGAGAAGCCACAGGATAGGCTGGCCTCACAGAATGGGCTGGTCTATAATGTCCTGTAAAGCATGCTCCCGGCCCAGCACGGACATTACACGGTCGTGCGGAGTGATAAGCAGATGCTCCTATAGCCTTTGCTTTGTTTCTCCCTGGGGAGTAAACTAAGAGTAAGCAAGCTATGATCCCTCAGGCATTCAGGAAAGACTCCTGGTCTCGGCTGTGGGTGCATAGCCTTCCAGTGGCATGCTGTGGGGAGCAGCCTGAACACAAGACATCCAAGCAGCTGCCCAACAAGCGGCTCAGGGTGAAGCAGAGCAGACAGAACATCACAATGAAGTAACTGAGTAGACAAGCAGCCGGAGATGATTATTTCCTCAGTGTGAGAAAAGGGACTGCAGAGCAACTTGGATCCTTATGGCCGTCAGTTCTGCTTTAAGTATCCATGAACTATCTAAGAGGGACAGTCTGCCTTTTGGGGTTCTATAAAAGCAAGGAGTACAGGACCTTCTCAGAGAGGAGACGGTCATCAGGTTTCAAACCCCAATCTCACCAGGCATTTGAGCCACGGGTCCAACACACAACACTGGGCACGGGGCCTTTGTGTGCCACGGCCTTCTGACCGGCATGGCGAGGACGCCAGCAGCACCTGTCTCTTCAGTGAGCTACAGAAATCACTCAGCATGCCACCTGCCATGTAACAAGCTCTGTGTGAGCTATTATTTCCTCATGGGCCATGACGAAGGCTAGTGGCCTATCTCCCACGTTACAGAGGAAACTGAAGTCTGAGGGAGTAACTTGACCAAGGCTGAGGTTTGACGAGACGGGGAGAAACTCAGGTCAGTCCTACCTGCTGTGGGAAAGAAGAAATGGGTACAGAACAAGAAAACCCATGTGGGGTGCAGAGATGGCGTAGCCAATCAAGTGCACACTGCACAAGCATGAGGGCCTGAGTCTGGATCCTCAACGCCCACGTGAGCAGTCACATGCTGGCTGGGGGCGATGGGAAAGACTAGGTGAGGATGTGCAGATCCTGGGAGATTGCTGACCAGTCTAGCCACCAGGGGGCCTGTCTCAAAAATTAAGGTGAAAAAATCAAGGAAGACACTGATACCAACCTCTGGCCTCCACACACACATCACACTCACACACGCACGCACGCACGCACGTACACACGCACGCACGCACGCACGCACGTACACACGCACGCACGCACGCACACACGCACGCACGCACACCTACCAACAGGTATACAAGGCCTCAAAACTTCTCCAAAGTAGCCCTGCCGAGAGCTCTGCTACTGAGCATTGACTCTGCGGGGCTTTGATGGAGGATGCTGAGTTAAACAGGCCAACTCCTGTTCTGCTGGGATTCTTGGACATTTAAGGTAGCCCACTCCAGAGTGTGGAGATCCAGGGACAGCAGAATCTCTACTCCTCCAGATGTACATACCCACAAATCATGTTTTATCTAACAGTCGCAGATTTAACAGTACACACTGAAGGAAACTCAGCTCTCTCTATAAAGTCACTTGGATTCTGAGTCCCCTCCCCTGGTACTCTGCCTCCTCCCGCTACTGATTCCCCTCCCAGGAAGTATTTATGGCTTTATCAGCCTTGTGGCTACTCTGTCATAGCCTAGGCTCTGAAGTTCTGGTCCCATGCTTTCACTAAAAAGGACTATCTCTGGCTTCCCATTCCAAAGGGCACTATCCCTTGCTTCTGGGCATTCATCCACTCAGCCTATTCCCTGAGCATCTGGAACCAGGACTGTGACCCAAAGTCTTTCTTGCCAGCCTGGGCCCCAGAGTTGGTTTGTGTTCCCTGGAGAATAACAATGTCACGAAGCTAAAAAATGAGTTCCTTGTCTTGTTCTCCACAACCCCGCCACTTCCTCTCTGGGTAGAAGCTAAGCCAGGCCCAGCCTCACCATGTCTCTGTGCTCAAAAGAGGCACGGGGAAGGAGCCCCAAGGTACCATCGAGGATAGAGGAGTCATGCTCGAGGCCTACTGACTGAAGACCTGTCTGTCACCTGGGCCTTTCTTTCTTTCTAGTGCTTACTGTCTGTTGGTTTGTGTGTTTAAGCACTGCGGAATGAGGGGAAAGAGCCTGGTTCTAAAGGCTCTTCACTGAAGAAACTTACTGCCTGAGGTTGAAGAAAATTCTGGAAAACATCTGCATCTTGTTCTAAGGAAACAAAAGAATGCACTGCTGTTATTCGGTGGCAAAGCAGAGATGCTCGCAGGAAGGAGGGCAGGCAGAGCACTGAGGTCTTCTACATGTCTGGCTGGGCGCTGCTGACAGGCAGGGAGGCAAGGATGGGTCTAGCAAGGGCTGAGACTTAGACAAGAGAAGGCCCCTGTCTCCTGTGAGGACCACACGGGAGGGAGACTCCGCAGAACAGTCTCTGCGGGCAGCCTTCCCCTTTCCACCACACACAAAGTGTGTACGGGTGTTCTGGGGACAGTCCGAGAGGGTGTTTATGGAGGGCCGTAGAGTAGGTCTCCTGGGACAGCGGGACACAAGCATGGCTCCGGGGCTGGCCATTAGTGAGTGGCCTTTCTAACTCCCCAGCAAGTGGAGAGGAAGAAGCGGTGGATCCCTTCTGAACGGGGCCGCTGGAAGGAAGGAAGGGCACGGGGTCAGAAGATGCTGAGCGAGGGAGGATGGTGGGCAGTGTGGGGCCTCCTGAGTCAAATCTCGCCTCTGTCATTTGAGGACTGAGTGTCCTGGTCGCTAAGGGTGTGGCTTCCTCCTCTGTGGGGACTCCCCCTCTGTGGCTGGCCAGACTTAACCTAAGAAGAGCACTGGGCCATGCGGCCACCTACTTAAGCAGAAGAGCTGGGGCTGAGTAAACGGGAGCACAGAGACCGGGCACCTGCCAGAGACGCAGACCCACACAGGAGGCTTTCGGAAGAGGCTCAGAGTCTGTGAGGATGGAAGACAGGGGGACCTGGCTCGTAAAGAGATAGAGGAGAGCAGGGATAGTGACATCCAGAAACCAGGTAGGAGTGAGTGAGGACAGGTGAAGGTACTCCAAACACAGGGCATTCCTAGAAATACAAGCAGGCTCTTCAAACTCCAGTCCCTGAGTTTGCCTGAAACACTGAAAGGAGTCCCTGAAGGGCAAGTTGGGACCAGGAAGTGCAGGGTACCTCATATCCCATCAGCACCCTCAAACCTTCCAGCAACCCACTTTGTATACTGCCGAGCACCCACGGGAACCAGGTGACGTCTGCTGCGACAGGTTTGTTACAGGAAGCACGCTTCCCCATACGTACTGCATGTGGCCACCACACTTCACTTTGGGGGCGACTCTGTAACAGCAAAGACACTGTGAGCGTGCTGGACCGTGATCAGTCATGCAACTTTCAACAAATATTTGCTGAAAGCATCCAGTGCCAGGAACTGTCCTCTGCAGCAGTGCTGGTATGGGGCAGGGACACCACCCCTTGTCCTCATTTGGCACACATGCTGGCAAGGGTGGCAGGCAAAGGAAGTGAGCAATTAAATTATATTGGATGTTGGGCTGTGATAAATGTGCTGGGGGTGGGGGCTGGCATAAGGGGAGGAGGGCAGGACACCCTGGGGAGACAAGGCAGACAGGAGGAGGTGAGTGGGCGGCCAGGGTGTTACAAACAGAGGACAGCAGCCCAGAGGACGCAAGTGCTGGGACAGCACCAGAGTGCTGCCAGACAGCCAGGCTGGACTCTGAGAAGCATGTGGTTCCGCTTAGGTTTGGGTGCAGGGTTTGCTTTTGTTTTGACAGGGTCTCATTCTATACCTTAGTCTGACCTGGAACTTGCTGTATAGCTTGAACTAGTGATAATCCTCCTGCCTCAGTCTCCCAAGTGCTAGGATTAACGACATGTGCCACCAAGGTCCAGCCGCCCCACTTAACTGCTGCAGGGAGTGAGAGGGCAGGGTTTTTATTTCTTTGTCTTGTTTTTGCTGGGGTGTGCATGTGTTGAGGTGAGAGCTGAGGTGTGACAGGGTGGGGAGTCTGAGGGAGAGGCAGTGAGGGGGGTGGGGAAGGGCCGATCCTATGTGCATTTCCAGGCTGGGCTGTGGGTGGGTAGAGGGTCAGAGGCTGAGCACAGGGTGGGCTACTGAGGTCAGTTTTGTGAGTATTCTGGAAAAACAATGAATATTATTTCCTGCCTTCCTAGACACGGAATGGGGTGACACTCCGTCTTCAACCTGTGCAGAGGCCTCCAGCCACAGGGGATTCTGGGGATAAAATCTACCCTAAACTCCACTTGCCAGGTACACACTTCTATGGAGACTAGAGGAAGAGATAACTTTTGTCCTCCACAGGGCAAGATTGGAACCGCTGGGTGCCTGAGCTGTCCCAAGAGCACACAGTGATGTGTAGGGGTGAAGCAGAAAAAGACACCTGCCTCCCCGCCGCTATTCTGAACAGTCATCACCTCCCATTAGAAACAGCAAGTGGGGACCTAGGACATGGTTAGCCCCGACATCTCATTCTGTCCTTAGATTACTAGGGGAGGCACTGTTTATCAACATCATAAAAAACAGCATGGAGTCAGGGAGGTGAAGCAACCTACACAAGGTAACACAGCTGGGAAGTGACCAAGGGACCCACTGGGAACAGGAGCCCAGACATGCCCAACAACACAGCCAGGACCACACAGGCTTGGCTGCCTCAGTGACTCAGCAGATAGGAGCTGAGCGAGGGCTCTGTCCCAAGTGGTAGAAGTGGGCAGGACAAGCTCACCCCCATCCCTGCCCACGCTGCCAGGATGCCAAAGCCAGGAATTACCTAGGGCACTGGGGAAGGAGCAGTCCAAGGGAGAGGTTAACAAAAGGTTAACCAGATCACCTTCCCACCTCCACACACAGGGAACTTTCCAGTGCCCTTGGCCTCCTGCCCTGAGGGCACAGTGTGAGTGTGACCACTTAATCTAATCGAGACTCTTGCAGTCTCCTGGGCCCCAGATCCAACAGGCAGGCTTGAATGGATCCTGACCCTACAAGTTCCTCTCAACTGAAACAGAATCCGCTTGCTTTCCTCCACTTGTTTCTTCCCTTTGAGAGAAATGGGGTGGGGGTGGGGGGCCCTTGCAATTTCGATTTCATTTTTCTGGGTGCTGGTTACAGCAGGAGACTATTCTGGGTCTGAGACTGTGCCTGGGCTCAAGAGTATCTTCTAAGAAACTGCTGGGTGCAGGATCACAAAGCTGGGCCAAGCTTCATCTCGCCCACCCACCCGTCAGAGCACACTACCTGCCAGCAACCTCTCTGCTCAGCAGGGAGCAACCAGGACTGCAATCCAGGTCTGACACACCCCTGAGAAGGTGTGCTCTTGGCTATAGAATGACAGGAAAACAGACCCTGAAGTCTCCCACAAAGCTACAAAAACGCAAAAACTCTGATGGGAAAATAAGCAAAGGTCAGGAACGGGAAATTACAGAGGACAAAATAAAAAGAGCAGTAAGACAGGAAAACACCTCGGCCTGAAGAGGCCGAAGGAGTGAGATGTTACTTTCTCTGCTTTTAGTAGTGAAGGCTTCCTCTTAAAGACAAAACTGATATCAGTGAAGATAATACCAAAAAAACAGGCCAAGGGCAGGACGGCTCAGCAGTTAAGGAGCATTTGCTGCTTCTGCAGTGGACCTGGGTTCAGTTCCCACGCAGCAGTTTACTGCTGTCTATAACTCTGATTCCAGGGTATCCAAAACCCTCTTCACCCCTCCACGGACAGGCACTACATGTGCACAGTACACATAAAATAAAAATACATGTTTTTCAAAAAGCAAGCCACTCTATTGTAAGTCAGAATGTAAACTGGTATGGACTTTTTGGAAGAAATTTGGCACTATGTACATGTCTAAGGTTTAAAAAAGGGTTAACTCGAGCTAGTTTTGGTGGCACATGCTTTTAACTTCAGTACTAAAAAGTAAAGACAGACAAATCTCTGTGAGTTCAAGGCCAGCCTGGTTGACATCGTGAGTTCTTGGACAGCCAGGGCTACATAGAGGATTCTTGTCTCAGAAACAACAATGATGGGGTTAAGGGGCTTGAAGAGGTGCCATCTATTTGCCCAAGTAATTTCTTTCTTTTTATTTTTTTTCTTTTTTGTTTTTTTTGAGACAGGGTTTCTCTGTAGCTTTGGAGCCTGTCCTGGAACTAGCTCTTGTAGACCAGGCTGGTCTCGAACTCACAGAGATCCGCCTGTCTCTGCCTCCCGAGTGCTGGGATTAAAGGCGTGCGCCACCACCGCCCAGCCCCCAAGTAATTTCTTTTCAGACAAGATCTCACTATGTAGCTCTGGCTTTCTTGGTACCAGGTTGGCCTCGAACTCACAGAGACCAGCCTGCCTCTGCTTCCCAAGTTCTAGGATTAAAGGTATGTTTGTTTACCTATCATGCCTAGCTCAGCCTAAGTAATTTCTTGTGTAAATTAGCTATTCCATCTAAAGATATCACATGGTACATAGTATTTGTAGTGATATTTCATTTAGTCCCAGCTGGAATTAAAGGTGTATGTAACCACTGCCTGGTCTGTAAGGCTGACCAATGGGGCTGTTTTACTCTCTGATTTTCAGGCAAGCTTTACTTATTAAAATACAAATGAAATATCACTACAAGTATTAAATAGTAGATAAGCATCTGTGGATGTATAGGGATTTTCTTATAGCCTTATAATAAATAATCAACAACATTTAAGTAGCCACCGAGAGAGGTTAGTTAAACTTTGGGGTTAGATGGCTTAGCAGTTAAGACTGCTTGCTATTCATCCAGAGGTCCTGTGTTTGGTTCCCAACATATGTGTCAGGCAGCTTACAACTCAATGCCCTCTTTTGGCCTCTATGGGTACAACACACACACACACACACACACACACACACACAATTTTTTAAAGAAATTATGGATATGTAAAATGAGATATTATAACAACTACTCAAATTATTCTTAAGACTATAACAACTTGGGAAATACTCCTGTAAATGTTAAGTTTTAAAAGGACTCAGAATTATACATATAATATTCCTAACCTTATTCCATAGCTACATAAAAAAGATGAGAAGACAGTTCCCAGAATACTAATCCAAACGGTGAGATGAGTCAATTGTTTTATTACGAAGACCTGATTTTCCATCTTTTCATGTGTGTGTTGAACATGAATTATTTATATAGGAACATTTAATAAAATGTTACAAGGAGTTGTCTTTGGGGCTGAGGTAATGAGTATTGATTTCATCTTTTGGTTTGAACCTTTCTCTAATAAGCAAATGTTACCTCTAGACTAAGCAGAACAATGAGCCTTCCCAGCATGTCCTGGGATTAGCTATAACCCTGCTGCCATGGGGCGCGTATAAAGGACTTGAAAGATAGAACAACGAAGGACTGAGAATCCTCAAGACCAGTTCTGACAGACAGAAGCCTTGTGGAAAGCTCAACATAAGAGGTGCTGGAAACCTCAGGCTTCTTGACAGCACACATTGTGGGGGGAGGGTTGTCCTCTTCACAGAGACTGTAGGACTGACGGCACAAGGGTCAGCTGTGACTACAGTGCTGGGTTAGGCCTCGGGAGCCCACTTTCCCATGTTCAGGCCTGCACGTGGCTTTGAGTCTCTGTTGGAATGCAGGCAGAAAGAGGATGAAACAGCCCAAACAAACCTAAGAAAGAGAAGAGCAGAACCCTCCATGTGGATGTCATAACATGCACGTGAAAACAGTCATGGCAGAGACAATCAGGGACGAGGGTGGGCTGTTTCAGGCTCAGTCTGTACGGTTGTAAAGTGTCAAAGGACATCAGAATATATTCTCTGGCAAACAATGGGCAAAGCCAGATATTCTGAATTCTGCATATCGTTAGTAAAAGGACAAAAATAAAAATATGCTTTTAAATTTCAAGTCTGACCTATTATGACTTCCTCAGCTAATTCATAAACTAAGGATACATGCACACACATATGCTAACTCCTTTCCTACTTTTTTAAAAAATATTTATTTATTTATTATGTATACAATATATGCCTGCAGGCCAGAAGAGGGCACCAGACCTCATTACAGATGGTTGTCAGCCACTATGTGGTTGCTGGGAATTGAACCCAGGACCTTTGGAATAGCAGGCAATGCTCTTAACCGCTGAGCCATCTCTCCAGCCCTCCTTTCCTACTTTCAAAGAAGCAATACAAAATTTAGGTGTTTCTGTGTGTGCACGTGTGTGGTTGTTGTTTGTTTATTATCTTTTGAGGCAGGGTCTCACTGTGCAGCCCAGGCTGACCTTGAACTTGTGGCTACCTGTCTTAGCCTTTCAAGTGCCGGGATTATCCACTCCCAACACTTGCACAAATGTTTTCCACATCTTTCACTCTCAGAACAAAATATGTCAATAATATAACCTGGAGAAACTTATTTATAGTCAACTCTATGCCCTGTCTATAATACAAGGGAAAAATGAATTACAGTTGGTTAACTTTATAAGTTAATAAACACATCTACACACAAGGCATTATTAATGTACAACATAATGAGATGCTAGAACTTTTCATAAAACATAGCTACTCATACACTTGGCAGTGGTGGTCTTAGAAAACTCAGTATAAATTTTAAAACATGCAAAAATGATTCCCTTCTGTGTAGCAGGTTCAGACCATCACAGCCAGGAATGCCCACTGCACATTCAGCAGCTGTATGGACGGACAATCCCACTTTCTGGAAGGATTACCCTTCCCATAAAACCCTGTCTGCTCATAGCAACTAACCAAACCACCCACACATTTCCGAGATGCCCTACAGGGGGGTACTATATGCCCCACTGAGAACTTCATGCTCCAATCCATTAACCAAGCCAAACAGAAAAGTCAATAGTTGACAGGATTAGAGGAGGAGGAAGAGGAAGAGTTGGTGGAGGAAGAAGGAAGTCACCAAGCTAATATTTACACTCATAACCACTAGGCATTGTGTTGTACCCAGTCATTTTCCATTGTCTCCAGTCAACTTTCTGCTGCAGGGTAACACCCTTTCCATGCCATCGTTTCAGGCAAAGACACAGCATTTCAGGGAAGTCACTCCCCTGCCCTAAGACCCACTGCAAGGACAGCAAGGCAGACCTTACCCCTCCAGGTCTCAGGCTGATGTCTCTATAAATCTGACTGGAACGCATGGAAAGGAGCTCACTAATAGAAAGATGGCCTGATTCCAGCCTCTCAGCCTCTGATCCCGAGCACAGGGAACACAGCTCCCAGTGAAGTTACAGATCACCTTTATGTACACTCCAGCGAAGATTGGAGTGAGTGGATAAGCTACTGTGGAAATGCACAGTTAGCACCTGCACCCCAAGTTATAGAAGGCCCAGGGTTGGTGGCCAGCACATCCCGCTGCCTGGATATAGTCGGGCTATATCTGCACTCCAAGTTACAGAAGGCCCAGGGTTCGTGGCCAGCAAATCCTGCTGCCTGGACATAACTGGGCTACTGCATAAAACAGAGCACTGCAGTGGAGGCTTGCAGACAGCTCTCTGCTCTCATCAGACAATAAAGCCTCGAGCAGGCACTTTAACAAGAGGCCCATTCTACATCTGACATGGCTCACGTTTGCCACCTTGATCTAATGCCATCGCTTCAGGAGTCCTGGCTGAGCCAGGATGACCCCATTTGGTGCTGACAGAGCAGAGGCCTCTGCCCTTGCAGTCAGTCCATTCTATCAAAACAAACTTTGAAGGGGTTTCATGGAAAAGGGTTCAACTCGGACTCCTGTCAAATGACTTCTTGCAAAATAAGTTAAAGCAAGGCCAGCCAGAGCCTAATCACAGCCTTATTTTTAGTACTATAAACAGAAGGTTGTGGGTTACTGGAGCACCAGCACTCAGGGCACACGCTCCGGAGAGACTGCCTGGGCCCAGCTCCACTCTGCCACTTACTTATGTGGCTGTGGACAAGCTCCGATCTTGTGAACCTGTGGTTCCTCATTGGTAAACTGAGGCTCATGACAGTGTGTACTGAGAATCTGAGGAAGACGCTGAGAACATCGCCCACACAAGGCAAGCACACACTCGGTTACCGTCCCCTTAGTATTACTGACATCAGGTTATCTGAGGAATGGCGGGATGCCTGCACCCATACCCAGGCATACACATATACACAGATTAAAAATAAAATAGATTTTTTATTATTTCCGAAGAGATCAGAGAAATGGCTCAGCAGTTAAAAGTGCATACAACCACTTACGGAGGACCCAAGTTTGGGTCCCAGCACCCACACTGGGTGACTCAGTTACCCATGCCTTGAGCTCCTGAGGCTCCAGAGCCCTCCTCTGTCCTCTGCCAGCACCCGCACTCACACGCACATACCCGCAAAGAGACGCACATATGTGCATATGATTTAAAGTAAATCTTAAAAGAATGGAAAGGGTATGGGTCCAGGAGCCATGATTTCCTACTTCTGAAGTAGAGCTGTGCCATGCCTACAGATCTTTGTGCTGTGTGGCTACAGGGAACAAAAGTAGGTCACTGAGGAAACACTGGCAAGAAACAGATTGGAGGTCAGAAGAAGAAACTTGTGCATGCAGAGGTGTCCAGAAGAGGGAGCAGAATGTCTGGCGACTGGCGCCTGAGGCCAGGAGATGGCTCATTGCGCCACATAGGCAGGCCCGCCTGTACCAATCCTGGGCCAGAGAAAGTGACCTATAGCGGCCCTTCCACTGAAGCGCCTATTGCTTTGATAAACTGCAAAAGTACAGACGACAGCTAAGGGTGCGGCTAAGGAGACAAGGGTGGACTTCGGGCTGGCATGGCTCACACAGCCCTCGGGGCTTTTACTTTCTGCTGTCAGCCGTCGGTAATGAAGGTGGCACCAGTGACCAGCCATGATTTAAAGAACCAAACACATGTTTAAATACCCACGGGGGGTGCTGGGGCAGCAATTAGGCTGGGGACTGGGCTAGGGCATCATTCTGTTGATATCTTCCTACTCTGAAGGGTTTAAAGTCAGCATCAGTTACCACTGCCAGGCTGATAGTGGAGGAGGCTCAGGGACAGAAGAGCGGGCCAACCCACCTCGCTACGACAGCCCAGGAAGTCAGGGGGCTGTCTCCGTTTATGGCATCCTCTCTGCAAAGGATCACTTCAGGATCCTTCGCTTCTTGCTTGTCACCACCCTGACCTGGATCTCACAGTGAGGACCTTCTGGGCCCACATGCACAGTGCAAAGGTCACTGAGACAGCAAGAAGATCAATAGCAAGCGGGGGGGGGCATTGGCATGAGAAGAGAATCTTACTACAACATGGGGCGCCCAGGGAGCATTACCACCTTGATTAACTACAAAACTAAAAGCAAATTTAGAATGAACTATTTGCCAACAACTGTTACTTGTATTGAAACAGTACAATTCAAGAAAAGAATATATACTTCTTGAACGATAGCTCACGGGCTATTTTCCAAGCATTTCCTTTGTTCTTGTTTCTGGTCATTCACATAGTCTCAACTCTGAGAACCTGAGGGTGGCTGGGTGTCAGGCATGAAGAGAAGGGGAGGCGCGGAGGTGACTGTGGGACACCTAGGTACTCTGTCTGCAATCTGGCAACACCTGGGGACGGTAGGAGAACCTCCAGCTGGGCTGGCAACAATCCCACCGAGTGAGGACATACTCGGTAATCCAAACTGCCCACAGCTGCCCTCCCAAGCCCTGGCAGGGGCAGTTTGAGCCGCAGCAGGTTTCTGTTCTTTACTCCATCTGACTGTAACCAAACCCCACAGTTTTGGTTACAAGCCCCCACATATACCAAGAGTCCCTCCTCCCTTCACTGGTTCTTTCTCCCTGCCGACTGCTGTGGGCTTAATTTAGGCCCCTACCTCCTCCTGTGTGGCCTGCTCACCTCCTCTAAGCCACTGGCCTCCAGCATTGTCCACTGAGGACTCCAGTAGCCACCTTCCACAGAAAGGTTTCCCAAGATCCTCTGCTGCTCTCAGCCTCAGGGCCCACTCTGGCCCAGGGCAAGGAAGGGACACAGGTTTCACGTCACACACTGGCCCAGTCCACTGGGATTGGTGACCTAGACCACTTATCTATCCTTCTGCCTGGGGTGGGATGGGAGCACTGGGAACATAGCCCTCATGCTACCCATAAGTGCCTGCCCCTGGCCTGTGCCCTAGCCCTTTATTCGCCTCCACATCCCTATGAACCCCCTCAGCAGCCTCTCAGGCACCTCTAAAATCTTGGCCTCCACCTCCACTGTGGCCCCCCACTTGTTGTACCATGCTTGCCCCCTCCCTATGCTCAGCAAATGCACAGCGCCTGTTCCCATGAGAAAACGTTAGAGTCCCCACAAAGAGTCTCTGGGGGAGGGGGTGTCAAGGAGCAACTGAATTCCCCTTTGCCAGAATTCCCACTCTCGTCATCCCTGTCACATGACTAACCTGTGTACATCTGTAATTGGCTCTACGTAACTCATTGAGACTATGCAACTTAGTGTCTGTATCTTCTGAGACTATGGCCCCAGGAAGTACAAAACTCAAATTGGTTTAATCACCGTCCTGAGTGTCACACAGCAGGGCACTGTTGAGATCTTAGAAGGCTTCGAGCCCCCCCCCATGTGCCCCTGCTGCCGAAACTTACTCTGAGGCTCTGGACAGCATTGTAGCTGGACCTCAGCATGTGCTGACAGTGTGGTACGGCTGAACCTGAGGGTCCCTCAGATCCTTCCAGCTCTAACACACCACAAGACCACAGACAAAAATGCATAAGTTTCCCAGTTCCCTGAGACTGTAAGATAGCATTTATCCGGGGCTGGGCTCAGAAGACAACACAACACTAGTGGCTCCTCGGAGTGGCACAAATCTGCTACTGCAGTGAGCCAAATTCCTGAAATGGGTAGTTAGAACGTTGGGAGATGTGTGTATGCAGCTAAGTATAACGGACAATGAAGATGATTTTATCTCCCTCTGAGAATGTAGAAGTACACTACTCTCTATTTATGCCTTCTATCTCCTAATTTAGACCAGAACTTTTCTCTGATCAGTCCTCACTTGCCAATACTTTCCGCTCTACATCTAAATGAAGAGCTGGAGTCATGTAAGTTCACAGACTGAATGGACGGCTGGCTTACAAAGCCCTCCGAGGGTGGCTGCAGGCCGATGCTGGCAACCCCATAATTAGATTCAGCATGCTTCGCAGGGATGGTTTTTTTTTTTAACTTTTTTTTTTTAATAACTCAGTCTTCCTTCTGAGATGAAGGGAAAGATGGAATTTGTTAAAAATAAATTGAGATTTAGTGCCTTTTCAGCCTTCTGCTGCTTGTTGCTCTAAATATTCTATAAATAAGAGAAGCCCTGCCCTATAGTGCACTGTAAACACCCACAGACACTCAAAGCCAAATTCTTCCAATTATGACCCTGTGCCTGTTGCCAAGCTACTGCAAGGACCTACTTGAAAGGCAGCCATCTAGGCCATTTCCTGATTAAGCTGCCCTGTAGCGAGGAATCCAGGCCTGCTGCTCTGGCCTCACAACCAGTCCCAAGTAACTGTTCGGTATTCCTGAATTAAGCCTTTTCCTTGTGATAGAATTATAACTCAAAGGTTACTGCAAAACTCACTATGCACCCAACCAGCCTGGACTGGGTGTCTAAGGTGGAGGGCTGTCACACCGAGACTTTTCAATTCAGGCAGCTGAGGCACAGTCCCAGCGGCCTTTCTAACTGTGTTCAACAAATCAAGGTCAAACAAAAGTAGGTCAGCTGTCAACAGACAGGTGAGTCAGGGACCGCGGGCCCTGCTGCATAGCTGCTTCCTGAACAGCAGAGGGCACCACTGCCCGGGGTAGAGGCTTAAATGGTCCTTCAACAAGTCCTAGCCATATCCCAAGAGGGACAGCAAGGGTGGCATGGGGCTTACTGATCTGCGGCTCGAATAGCAACGCCTCCTGGCATTGAGGTCTGCACAGCCCTTAAGGGACTGCACTTTGAGACGCAGTCTGTCGAGTGCCATGTGTCACTGTGATTACTTCCAGCTCCTTAGAAACGAGGATGCTCCAAGCAGTGTAAAGCAAAATGAGCTCAGGCTAGAATAGAAGCAATCTGCCTCCCAACACAAGGCTCTCCACTCTGTGTGCTCACCATGTCCAGGTGCTCACCATCGCCTGAGGCCAATGAGAAGCCCTGGGACCCAGTTCCTGCGCCAGAAGCATCCCCTAGTGAGCTGGCATCTCCCAAAAGAGAACAGAGGTGTGCATGTGGACAAGCTCCCAAAACTCATGGTTGGGACCTATATAGTTAGAGGGATGGGGTTTTAAAAGCAGCCATCCAGGAATGCTGGGAAGCAAGGATCACAAAGCACTGAGCCGCCTCAGAGAGGCCTCCAATCTACAGTGGTCCTTGAGCTGCTGCCATGTGGCACAGGATTCTATTCTTTACTGACAGACAACAGCTACATACTAGTGCTTGCTCTGCTTGGAGCCTGAGCATTAGAGCAGAGGCACTGTCTGCCTTTCCAGAGTCACAGCAACATCTCGGGCCCCGAGCGAGCCCTCTGTGCACTCACAGAGGGAATGAGCATGTGCTAGACCTCTGCAGGGTCTCAAACAGGAGTGCCCCCACACCAATGCTGATACGACTGGGCCTTCTCTACAGTCGGGTAAAGCAAGGCTCAGGGAGGGTGCCCGTCGGCTCAGGGAGGGTGCCCGATGGCTCAGGGGGGTATATGTAGTAAGTGACGAAGCTGGATTTCAAAGCCAAGCATGCAATATCCCAAGCCTGGTTTTGCAGTGAGCACCCATTGCTTTGAGAATGTAGAAACAGCGAAGAGTAAAAACTTCTGAGGGGTAAGCCACTCATCAGAAAGAACTTTCTATCAAGCACCTAATTAATATACAGCAGGCACAGCCCCAGCATTCAAGTCCCATTCCCACCTTCACAAAGCACTGACAACCACAGCCGGAGCAGGATGGAGAATTCTGGGGCCTTCTCTCAGTGGCAGTGACAGTCATCATAGCCGTCGCTGTTAGCAACAGCAGGCTATTCCACGGTTCTCTGGAAAAGTTCCAAGAAGAGGCCTGCAAGCAAGTCTGTGCCTGGCAGTGGTAAGGTCCTTGAAATTCGCCTTCTCCCAAACCAAGAACCAAAAACTTGAATAATAAGAGGGAGACAGGAGAGCATAGTTTTTAAAGTTGAAATCTCTCAAGTCTTTGACAAGTGGAGACTCGTATGGACATGAATTGAGAACATTAATCTCTGTAGAAGCTAAGTTTATCCCCATTATAATCTATACACCACAACAACACTCCAATCCATCTGATATTTTGGGCTGAGCACCCCCACGCACACACCAGTCTGTCTGCTAGCTGCAGGCTCTGGCTTGAATTCATGTGCAAATCAGCAGGTGCATCTCATCCAAACGGCCAGGCTAGCTCTAGTGTGTGAATCTGCTTCCCAATTATGAGAAATAAATGCAAGTAGCAAATGTCATCAGACAGGTATTTCCAAATGCTACCAGGATGTCCTGCGGCCCTTAGACACAAGCATCCTTCCGAAGCGCTAAGCCCTCCACAGTTGCCAAGGAGCAAAGACATCAAGACAGATGAGTGCACAGCCTGACCCTGGGCATGGGGTGCAGCTGGAACTGGCAGACTCAAGGACAGTGGCTCATGAAAGAGCCAGGCTTGTGGGTGTTTTTCTAATTTTTTTTCTTTTGGGATTTGGGTATATAAACACTACCAGATTCACAAAACAATCCTGCGTGCACGTGCACGCAAACCTGCGCGCACGTGCACGCAGACACACACCGTGTAACAATAAGGAACACCAACCTTTGTGCTGTCAATTCTATTTCACTTTTTCCACTAACATAAACGACTACACAGGAAAAGCCCTGCTTCTCACAGCACACAGCTTGACAATGACCGCCACGGGAAACTGTGTAAGACTCTGCAAGGACACGCCAACCACAGAGGATTGCACAATCCATGGCTGCAAAGAAGCTGTTGGCTACACAGAATGGAGATGCTACTCAGGCTTAGCTTGAGCCCAGCACTGCGATGGGGACAAATGGCACACCCAGAAAAGAACTGAAATGCCAACACGGGGACCAGAAGGTCTCAGACAAGGTGAACTTGGTAGCAGCTGTGTGGGACAGGGAAAAAAAGAAGGCATTCTAGCTGGGCGGTGGTGGCGCACGCCTTTAATCCCAGCACTCAGGAGGCAGAGACAGGCGGATCTCTGTGAGTTCGAGGCCAGCCTGGTCTACAAGAGCTAGTTCCAGGACAGGCACCAAAAACTACAGAGAAACCCTGTCTCGAAAATTAAAAAGAAAAAAGAAAAAAAGAAAAAAAAGAAGGCATTCTAGCTGTGTGGCACAGGATACTGATGGTGATGACAGTAACCATATCTGCAATGTGACTGACAGCACAGTATTTTTTATCTTTTTTGTTATTTTATTTAAAACAATCTTTTTTAATGCTACCTACCAATCCCCTCCTCCCTCTTCCCCATCTTCTTCCCCCACGCAATTCCCTATCCATTCCTCAGAGAGGACAGGGCCTCCCATGGGAAGTCAACAGAGTCTGTCACATGACTTGAGGCAGCACCAAGGCCCTTCTATCTAGGCTGAGCAAGGTATCCCTCCATAGGGAATGGGATCCAAAAAGCTAATTAATGCACTACGGATAAATACTGGCTCCATGGCCAGTGGCTCCACAAACTGCCCAAGCCACACAACTGTCACCCACATTCAGATGGCCTAGTTCAGTCCTGTGCAGGTTCCCCAGCTGTCAGTCCGGAGTCAGTGAGCTCCCACTAGCTCAAGTCAGCTGTCTCTGTGCGTTTCCCCATCACAGTCTTGACCCCTTTGCTCATATTATCGCTCCTCCCTCTTGACGACTGAACCCCAGGAGCTCAGCCCAGTGCTTAGCTGAGGATCTCTGCATCTGCTTCCACCAGTTACTGGATGTAGGTTCTATGATGAAAATTAAGGTAGTCTTCAATCTGACTACAGGAGAAGGCCAGGTCAGGCACCCTCTCCACTATGACAGCCCAGTATTTAACTCACGGTAAACACCAAGTATATATTCTTTATTTCTGGTTTGGTTTTGGTGGAGGAAGTGAGGCAGTACCATATGTAGCCTAAGCTGGCTTCAAACTCACCGTACAGCCAAGGATGAGCCTTAGCTCCTCATCTACCTGCCTCCACCTGCCAACACTGGGCCTAGAGGCATGCAACCACCACACCTGGGAATAAGGGATTTTCTTTCATTTTCACAGGAACTTTACGGACCTCTGTATTATGTCCACTTTGCAGATTTAGGAAAAGAAAGATGAAGAGGCTTGTGCAGCATTCCCAAGGGCCACAATGAGTTGGGGTCACTCTGAGCCTGTTCAGCTCTGAGCCCTACTCTCAGGGATGGTAAGGGCAAGTTAAAAACACGCGTGGTCTGTTTCACGCCCAGGCAGCACTCAGATGTAGCTGCTCATGTTCTCAATGCCATGGGAAGCCACAGCAGAGATGGCAGAGGTGCAAGGACAGGTGGCCTATACAGTGGCATTTCACTTCATGGGGCTCAGCATCACAAACGGAGACTCTGGAGAAAGGCCTAAGAAACTGGGCTGCAGCCAGGCTTGGAGGTGCAGGACCGTCACTCCAGCTACTCAAGAGGCTTAGGGAAGGGTAGTCTGTGTTCAAGACCTGCCCAGATTATTGAATGAGTGAAGGCCAGCCTGTCTCACAGCTGAGCTGGGGTGTGGTTCGGGAGTAGACTGCTAGCCTAGCACGTGGGAAGCTCTAAATTCAATCCCCAGCACATACACATACATACATACACACACACACACACACACACACACAGAGAGAGAGAGAGAGAGAGAGAGAGAGAGAGAGAGA
>PVIU01015089.1:0-49600 GCA_004026605.1 Ondatra zibethicus
TGTGTGTGATGTGGGCATGGAGATGTGTGTGCATGTGTGTGTGTGTGTGATGTGGGCATGGAGGTGTGTGTGTGTGTGTGTGTGTGTTTTCCGTCCATGTGTGGAGTCAGAGGATGGTTCTTCAGAGCTGGTTTGCCTCCTCTGCCTCAGGGGTTCTGGCGCTGTCAGGCTCACGCTTCTCGAGCGGGTCCTGCACTCAGTGACTGTGCGCACTGAGCCATTCCAAAGGCTCTTTTTTTTTTTTTTAAGATGTATTTATTTTTACGTGCATTGGCTTTTTGCCTGCATGCTTGTCTGTGTGAGGGTGTCAAATCCCCTGGAGCTGTAGTTACAGACAGTTGTGAGCTGCCATGTGGGTGCTGGGAATTGAACTGGGTCCTCTGGAGGAGCAGAGTGCTCTCAACCTCTGAGCCATCTCTCCAGCCCCTTGTTTTTGTTTTTGGATTAACATTATACCAAAGGAGGTGTGGCTGAGCCAGTCCAAAAGTTGTGAGCATGGGAGGGCTGTCCTGGTTACTCATCTGTCATGTGGCAGCATGGACCCTGGTGAGATGCTCCCCCACCCCCACCTGCCCATCAATGCCTAAGGCAGATGGGAGGGATAGCCCTGAGGTCAAAAGGGGGGTCTGTCCCTGCCCTCCCTCCCTTCCTCCCTCCTTTCCTTCCTTTCTTCCTTTTTTCCTTCCTTCCTTTTTTATTTTTTTAAAAACATTGTTTAGTTAGCATACAGTGTCCTGCCTACATGTGTGCCGGCAGGCCAGAAGAGGGCGCCAGGTCTCATTACAGATGGTTGTGAGCCACTATGTGGTTGCTGGGAATTGAACTCAGGACCTCTGGAAGAGCAGTCAATGCTCTTAACAGCTGAACCATCTCTCCAGCTCCCTTCCTTCCTTCATTCCTCTTTTCTTCCTTCATTTTTTTGCTCAGTTTACTAGATCTTTCAAACTAGGTCATTAAAGGCTTTTAAATTTTTAGTTAAAGTATTATGATTATGATTGTTATATGGGTGGGGACCGAGTACTATGGCACAAGTGTGGAGGTCAGAGGACAACTTTTTGCAGTCAGTTTCTCTCCTTTGGGGGATCCAGGGAGACACTCACGTTGTCAGATCTGTGTGACGACCCATGCTTTACCAGTTGAGCCATCTCAATGGCCCAGGGTTGTTTTTGTTGTTGACGTTGTTTTGGATTCCTCCATGAGGAGAAAGTATCATTTGGCATCATCTCTCTCTTCTTCTTCCTGCCCTGAATGCGGTGCAATGCCTGGAGCTGCAGTGGTCATGTTAAGACCGTAAATTCATACAACACGAAGACAGAGTGTCAGCACACAGGGCTGTCAGCAAGGAAAGAGCATCTGGACCCTTGATAGCATCCCTTGAGCAGCTGAGTCAGCCCCACCCACGGCTTACCTCTGTTTTGCTATGTGGGTGCAGTAACCCTTATGACCTAAAACTGTGTTAGGTTTTCTGTCACTTGCCAGTCTAATGTCACATGCTTCATCACACATTCAGACTGTGTCTCCATGTGCTGGCTTGCTCACACAACCCTGGAACTCAGATTCCTGTCCTGTTGGTTGGTACTGGTGCTTGGATTGCTGCAGCCCAGCTGTCCACTACCTGCCCACCACAGCGGGAGTCTCTTCCTGCCTCACTCACAGAAGCATTATGGTCTCAGGTGCACTCCAGTCCTGAGCCAGGCCAGGCCCTTGTGCTCAGGAGACTCCAGTCACTACCCATCTCGTCACAGTGCTGGGGACTGAACCAGGGCCTTGTACACTCTAGGCAAGCACCCTACCACTGAGCCATGTGATCGGCCCTTGATAGTTTTGAGACAGGTCACACTGTATAGCCCACGCTGGGCTTCAGCCTCCTGAGTGCTGACATACTCCACTTTGAACTAAGCGAATCTTAGGCCCAAAGCGCAACTCATTTCTGGCTTTCTCCCTCTCCAGTTGTCAGGCATGGTTAAATCATGTCTGTCTTAGCGCAGTGTCTTTAGGATCAATCAGTGTTGACCAGGGTCACCGGCAAGCTCAGCATCATGAATCTGGTAACACATGCATGCCTGCTTAATGTCTTTGGACAGTGAATTTGTATCCTGGGTGACAGGATACAAGGAACCAGAACCCTCCATGCGGCCCACATCTCTTAAGCTTCCTTTGGGAGGTCCCACAGCCCTATGGCCACTTCTGTGAAAGCCTGAAACTAGTCACTCAGGACAGAAATGATAGCAGATTTACCTTCAGTAGGCAGCTTGGTGTGCACAGGGCCTGGGGTTTGCCACCGCCCATAACAAAGCAAAGAGGGGGTTGGTTTCTGGCTCTGGGCTGAGGGCCTGCTGATGCTGACGGCATTGTCCCCAGGCTCTAGGGTGGAGATGAAATCCCCAGAGGCCATGGTGTGGCTAGAATGAGATCAGCTGCTCACTATCCTCCCACAGGAGGGGCGCTGGACCCAAGTCTCTCTTGTGCATCTTGGATGGTATCACGAAGACTCTGGCCAAAATGAAACCATAACTCCCTTAACACCTTTTTCCTTGACAAACAAACTCCTTTAAAAGTTCTTACCAAGGAATAAGGAGAAAAAAAATCTATGGAGGGTTAACGAATCATCTGAATTGAAAGACAAAAACCAGCAGGTGGTGGTGTCCAGGTGGTGGTACAGGCCTTTAATCTCGGCATTCCAGAGACAGAGGCAGGAGAATCTCTGAGTTCGAGGACAGCCTGGTCTACAGACAGAGTTCCAGGACAAGCAGGGCTACACATAGAAATCCTGTCAAAAAAAAAAAAAAAAAGAAAGAAAGAAAGAACGAAAAAGAAAGGAAAAGAAAGAACAAAAATCTAAGCAACAGATTGTTCTGGCCTGAGGGATTGAAGGGAGAGAAGTTTCTTTCCATGCTTATTGACCTTGCCTTTGGCCCAAGAGCAGGGGTGCAGAAGGAAAAGGAGCTGAGGAGTGAGGCGGGTGTGTGTGTGTGTGTGTGTGTGTGTGTGTGTGTGTGTGTGTGTGTGTATGGGTGGGGGAGGTTGGGATGGGTGTGGAGGGTGGTGCTGAGGAGAGCAGGTAAAGGGAGTTGGTGGGGAGGAGTTGAGTGCAAGGGGAAAAGGGAGTTGAATGCCGGGAGGAAGAAGCTGAAAAGTGCAGGGGGGAAGGGAGTTGAGGTAGTCCACCTGAGGAGTTACTTCCTGGGATGAATGCTCCCAAGATGGCAGGCAGCTTTTCAGGAATGGAGACTCAGTGCAAAAGCAACCCCAAAAACACAAAGAGCAAGGCGCTAGGCTGCTTACCCGCTCTAATCCCAGATCTCCCAAGGAATCACTTGTTAGGTTTCCAATCTGCTATGGGTAGCTGAGGTGCCTATTTAGCATATCAAAGTGAATGCTGGCCACCAGGTTATCCCTGCAGCCCTCAGTTTCCACCAGTTATAGGGCCCTCCCGGCTGGCTGACCTGCCCCGCCCCCTACCCTAAACTTCTGGGCCGCCCTTCCCCATATAATCAACCATTTTGATTACCTGGCTCTTTCCTCTTCTCCTTAGGCTTCCTCACTGCTGCACCTTGATCCCTCTCTCACCTCCCACTTCCCCTCCCCCCTCTCCTCACATGGCTCAGGGGGTCATGTCCACTCTGGACTCCTCATCCCTGCCTCTGGCTATGCTCTTCCACATATATATAGCAAACTTTCTCCTCCACCATGCCTAGGAGCAGTCACTTCCCTTTCCTTTTCATTTCTGGTTTTCATTCATCACCTACCTGGGGCTGTCTTCTTGTTCTGTTCAGAGATTGATCTACAATAGTCATGCTGTAGATTTCAGATGACTGAGTTCATTAAGTATGTGTCATGCATACTTAAAAGAGTTGAAGAGATTGTTCAGTGGCTAAGAGCACTGGCCACTCTTCCAGAGGACCCAGGTTCAAGTCCAGCACCCACATGGCAGTTCATAACCATCAATGACTCTAGTTTCAGGGGATCTGGCTCTTTCTTCTGGCCTCCAAGAGCACCAAGCACTCACGTGATATACAGACATGCATCCAGGCAAAGCACCCAAATATATAAAGTTTAAAAAAATTAATAATAGAAGTCACAGACAAAATGACAGAAGGTCAAATCAAGCACTTGGACATCTACCAGAAACGATGGGTGGATTGACACAACCCTGCTGGAGTCCCCGGTTTCAGAGCCTGGACAGAGAGATCTTCCAGAGATGAAGCTAAAGCTTCAGGCTTCTCATTCCCAGCTCAGGCATTTCTTTTTCTGTTTTGTTTGTTTGTTTTGGTTTGTTTTGTTGTTTTTTGTTTTTGTTTTTTCAGACAGGGCTTCTCTGTAGCTTTGGAGCCTGCCCTGGAACTTGCTCTATAGACCAGGCTGGCCTTGAACTCACAGAGATCCACCTATCTCTGCCTCCTGAGTGCTGGGATTAAAGGCGTGCACCCACCACACCACCACCCCAGGTCAGCTGAGGCATTTCCACGGCAGGGGTTAAACACTAACCTCTGCTGCAGTTCTCAAGGGTGCAAAGGTTTCAACGTCCTTGGGCTGTTCTTTATTCTTCCTTCCTGCTACAGGACCAGGAACTAGCCTGTCCTGAAATGAACATTCCTGAGTCTGAGACAGGGCCCACCTTGGTCCCAGGATCTGTTTGCAACAGCCCACAGACAGCACACAGCAATGGACTAACGTAATTTATATCGCCCTGTGCATGCACAGCATCCCCTTTATCTGCAGCCCACAGCGCAGGTGTGAGAATAAGAGTCCTTCTCAGGGTAGCATAGCAGGGTGCTCGGATGGGTCCCGCCAGCCCAGAATAAGGCTGGACTCCTCTGCGAATCTGTTCATCCTCTACCCCACCTTAGGGGACATGCTCCTGGTGTCATCTCAGGGCCAGCCTCCGTTATTCACCAGCCTTTACCAGGAAAGCCCTGACCGACTTCTAACTTGGTCCTTCCTCTAGGGGAGGAGCATCCAGGGGAAACCAAGAATCCCTGGCTGCAAAGTGTCGTCCTCTGTGCTCTCCACCAAGGCTGCCCATCTCGCTGGGCATCCATTTCCTTCCCTTTAACAGGGATCTAGTGATGGGCCTCTCAGAGCTGCAGGGCATCCATGGTAGGAAGCTACCAAGAGCGGCTTTAGTTTTAAATACACAGTCCCTCACTGAACCCGGAGCTTGCCCATTCTGCTAGGCTGGCTAGTGGCCATCAAACCCAAGGGATCCTCCCATCTCTGCCTCCTCAGTGTTAGTTTCTGCCCTCACAACAGTAGCCTGCTCTAAGCAAGAGCAGCAGGAAAGAGAGGGGAGAGAAGATCTTGGATTTTCTAAGAGGACATAGTGCATGTGCATAGGGAGAGCGCTCTATTTAGTGGCTGCAGCAGCTACTGCGTCACATCTTGGCTGCTGCTGCTGACGTGTCCTACTAGGTCCCCGAGGGCAGGCCAGTGTAAACACCCAGGGTTGGATTATAGGTGTGTTCCTGCACCCGAACCTTTAAGTGGCTACTGCGGGATCGAACGCAGCTCCTCGCACTGGCATAGCAGGCACTTTGCCCACTGAGCATTTCCTCAGCCCAGAGAAAGAACTCTTACTCTCACTGGCCTTCCAGTAGCCCTGGGACTGACTTCTGGTGGGGCCGTTCATGTGGTTCCTTGGCAGCTGGACCAATCTCCATGGTGACTCTCCTCTACCGCAGAGAGGCTCACACCCAGAAGACAGGACAGCTCTGCTTTCAAGTTGCCCACCGTACAGTGTTCAAGGCCACCTCCAGAGCCGCCACAGGTGGCTGATCCCAGCTGCCGAAGCCCCACCAGACAGTCCCGTGAGTGGGTCCTTCTCACTACTCCTTTGCCTTGCTGGCTTCCAGGGGCCAGGAGTCCAAGAATAATGCTTTCTGGCATTGACTTCAGCAATGACAGCCACAAGGCACACCCCCCCCCCCCCGTTGTCTGCACTGGCTCCAGAGGCCATAGTTAGGTAGGGAGACTGACTGGTCATCCTCAGTCTTGTCTAGCTTTTCAGCCAAGGCTGTCTCTTCCAGCCTGTTGGTTATGGGAATGAGGTGGTGCCTT
This sequence comes from Ondatra zibethicus, assembly GCA_004026605.1. Taxonomy (NCBI): domain Eukaryota; kingdom Metazoa; phylum Chordata; class Mammalia; order Rodentia; family Cricetidae; genus Ondatra; species Ondatra zibethicus. The sequence goes on from PVIU01015089.1 coordinate 6,058, forward strand.
AATTTCTTCATTTCTCCCCTTTTTAATCAGCAAAGCTGGGAGAAACAGCAGGCAAGGGCAGGGAGAGGTGAAAGGCCATGGGCCTACTGTACAAGCCACCAAGTTACCTCTTAACAAGCCATGGCGAAAACAAATTATCTTTGTTGTTCTTGGGAAATCTGCATGTCCTTGCGCATGTAATTGGCATGTGTGCCCCGTGCTGGCAGTTCAGGTGAACAGGCCACAGCTACTCCGTGCCAGACCACCTATAATTAAAACCAAAACAGGATCTAGGTTGCTCTTGGGTACAGGCCACCTCTAACTCAGTTTGACCCTCAACTGAGACAGTGGCCTGGGGTCTCTGGGGCCCTTGGAGACAAGAGGAAGCAGGGAGAAGGCAGGCGGTCCAGCCTTCTTCATATCCTGCCCTGGCTTACTGGAGCTGAAGCAGAGGCCTGTGGTGACCCAGGAGTCTGTATTTTAAACAGTTTTCCGGTAGCTGGGGCACATCAGGAGCTGAGGTCTGGGCCCTCAGACCTTCTAGGAGAAGTAGTGGTCCCTCTTCCCGCTTGGTGCAGGAGCTTAAACTATTACATTGAACTATTAGCAGAGTGTATTACCGCAGCCGTGCCGTTCATGGGACCAAATGACCGTCTGAAAACACACTCCAGTAGATGGCCAAACTAAAGCTCTGAGGTAGTTAAGGACCTTGCCCAAAGCCATATCACACTTGTCTCTAAACCCTGTTCTGAACTTGTCCCTGGACTCAGGTCCCATTTGAAGCCTCTTGTCCCCCACACTATTAAGTGATGCCACCCTGACATCACACACAAAATGGAAGCTTCCTTGGTCACAGAGGACAGGAAGGACTACTGTCTTGTTCCTGCCCTGTGCAGCTGTCTGTTCCCAGCTTCCTGTGCAGATCAGCATAGGATGTGAAGTGCACAGGGGCAACACAGAAACATGCACTCCGCACCCTACGTCTTAAATTGAATGGCAAGCAGATGGGACAATTGATTTGACGGAACAATCGAATAATCTACTCTTAGGCCTTCCTGTGCATCAGTGATAACAGTAATTACATGGCATGTCTTTCCCCAAACATACATTTTCAAGGAAACTGAGGCACGAGTGCACTGCCAGCAGCCACCTGGAAGGGAGGTGACGAACCCTAGTGCACGCGCTCTCACACACACACACACACACACACACACACACACACACACGCAGCAGCCTGGGGAGGGGGTTGGGGGGGAAGGACCTCCTTTGTGATCTTTAGCTTGCTCTGCACCAGGGAGGCCTGGTGACAGCAGGTGACTGAGTTCCCAGAGCGACACAGCTCTCCTTAGTAGAAGTAGTATAGACTGGGCTGAGTGTGGGCACCCTCAGCAGGCAGGCCAAAGCCAAGGCAAAGGGCCAATGGAAGAGTGGCAATGGGTTTAGGAGAAGCAGCCGTCTGGACCAGTGTGCAAAATGTTGCTTCTAGCTGAAGAGCAAGCGCAGAGAGCCTGGGTTTTCATCAGTTTCTTAGTGAAAAGGAAACTGGAAATTAATATTAAAATCCCACTGAGCAGTGTCCATAGTTTCCACATGCAATCATGCTTGGCTTAGTAAGTAGTATAATGTTTATAATTTTCTTTCCAAGGTTGAGTTTAGTCATTCTCAATGAACCATTTAGTTGGCCTCATAAAGTCCTGAGTTAAAGAACTCCTGTAGGTGATGTTGTAGATGGATGGGTACCTGGGCCTTGTGGACGCTGCTGGCTGCTGATGTCAAAGCTGGGGGTGCAGACTTGGAAAATGCTGGGAGGAAAACATCCTCCCGCATAGCTGTTGTGATAGGGCGAGGGTGCTGTGCTCCACTTGAGCACCCGTCGAACAGATCAAAGTGTAGTCTGAGGGCCTCCTGTGGCATCAGTGGCAACAGTAATTAGATAGCACGCCTTTTCCCAAACAGGCATCTTTAGGAAACTGAAGTGTGGCTGCACCTCCAGCAGTCTCCTGGAGGGGAGGTGACAAACCCCAGCACTTACACACGTGCAGCGGCATCTGGGGACCTCCACTGTGGCGGTTAGCTTGTTCTAAGCTGGAAACTTGGAGGCAGCTACAGAGCATCCTGGTGGGCAAGCAGCATACGCCATGAAGTCTAGATGCTCTGAGGCTACAACAAAAAGGAGCCAGATAGCTGTAGACGCTCAGAGGCTGGGCGCTTTAGTCCTACAGTATCAGAAGAAAAGCAGGAGGGAAAGGGAGGAGGTGGAGCTCCGTGTGGAGTTCTAGCATATGAGAGCTCCTGATTCATCCCAGTCCTGAAAATAAATAGACGGCTTCTTCAGAGTTGGGCATGGTGGCACGTGGTTGCAACTCCAGAACTTGGGAGGCTGAGGCAAGAGGATTAATGCAATTTGAGTGTAGACTGCATTTGACACTAATTATCAAAGACCAAAGAAACAGTTGGGTGGTGGTGATGCAGGCCTTTAATCCCAGCACTCGGGAGGCAGAGGCAGGTGGATTTCTGTGAGTTTGAGGCCAGCCTGGTCTACAGAGGGGGTTCCAGGACAGCCAGGGCTATACAGAGAAACCCTGTCTCAGAAAAACAAAACAAATAAAAATAAAAATAACCTGTCAGTCTTTGCTGTCTGCTGAAGCTAGAAACAAGCAAGGCTGAAGTTTACCCTCTATCCCCTGGCACGATCTCACCCTGACCACTCACACATGGCCACACATTGTCACAAAGGCACCATAGTGCACATACAGAGAAGCAAAGATGTATTCCTGCCCATTTATAGACACACATTTCTCTGTGTGCACATGCTCCCTCATATATGCACAGACAAATGCACACACATTCATGACTATTCAGAAGCAGGATAGTGAGATGGCTTGGCAGGTAAGGGCTGCCAAGTCTGATGACCTGAGTTCAATCCCTAAAAGCACATGGAAGAAGGGAATTGACTGACCTACACACACACATACACACACACACACACAATGCTATGACAGGTATCCATCCCCCATGGATACAAAATAAAGAAAATATAATAACAATAAAAGAAGTGACTACTTAGAAGTTCACACACTGAGGCATGGCGGACATGATCACAACATAGCACACAACACTGAGACATGGAAGACATGAACACACACATCAGCACACGACACTGAGACATGACGGACATGATTGCACATAGTAGCACACACATGGAAGGTATGGCCTGGTGTAAGACACACAGACACTCATCTTCAGACACATCTTCTTTCCTTGATTGTCCTTTAGACTGGGCCGTAGCCCTGCCCTCCTGCACAGCACAGCACAGCACAGCACAGCAGTCTTTCACACTGTCCCAGCACTTGTGTCCTCCCCCTCCCTGCCTCTGATGCACCGAAGGCCTTTACATGCACACGAATTCACAATCTCCTATCACAAGAGGACCAGTCCACCTCAATCCTCCCCCAGTCACTTCTGTGCCACTTCAGCCTGCCCCCGCTCCTGCCGCCAAACCAGCTTTGGTCTTGCAGACACCCTGTATCTGTCTGTCTCCTGCATCCACCAACAACTTGAGCTATGGCAAGTGGGAGAGGGTGTGAGGCCTGATGGAAGTTGTTATTCTTAGCCTTGTCGCTGAACACTTCCCCTCCCCAACTTTGTCTCTGCCTGCCTAGCATCCTCCCCAGAGCCAGAGGCCAGCTGATCCCTCCTCTGTGGAGTGGAGTTGGGGGGGTGAAGGGAGGGTGAGGGGGCGGGAGGAGGTTGCAGAGACTTTGGAGGAGCAGAAAATGGGATTTATTCCCGTCCCCCTCCTGATCTGCATCCAGTGCTCAGGGAGCAGCTGCCTGGGAACTTGGGGGAGGAAGGAATTTGCAATGGAAATACTTGCTGTCTGAAGCACTTGGTGCTAGCACCTATCCAGTTTTTGCGTGTCTTTCTCCCTTCCCCTCCACCCATTCCTTCCTTCTTGGTAAGGTACTAGGGTCTGACCCTAGGGCTCTCTGAATGATAAGCAAGTGATCGATCACTGACCTATGCCCCCGACCCCTTGCTACCTTTTGACACAGGATTCTACTGTGTTCTTTTTTTTTTAAATATAAATAAATAAATATTTATTTATTATGTATACAATATTCTGTCTGTGTGTTTTGCCTGCAGGCATCAGACCTCATTACAGATGGTTGTGAGCCACCATGTGGTTGCCGGGAATTGAACTCAGGACCTTTGGAAGAGCAGGCAATGCTCTTAACCACTGAGCCATCTCTCCAGCCCCTGTGTTCTTTAGGCTAGTCTTGAACTCATTCTATAACCCAGGCCAGCCTTGAACTTGAGGACCTCTTTCCTCAGCCTCCCCAAAGCTGAGCTTCTGAGCTTGCCCACCAGGCTCTGTTCTATACCATTTTCTCTCTTTTCTTGCTTTGGATCAGAAACCATACATGGGAGAGATGGGCTCATTTCTGTCTCAGAAATCACTAAGTCCTAGGCCTCTGGTCAAGCTGGTTCTCAGGCCTCCCTCCCTACTAGGACAGGAGGGAGAGGCTCTACCCCAGGAAGTTGCCTGGTATTCTGGCCCAACTGCCTGGAATTTTTCTCTTCTAGCTTCAGACCACCCCCGTGTCTTCCCTGCCCCCATCTTCTGGCCAGTTCACCTTTCTCTGAAGATGCTCATTCCATGTGTCATCATTGTCATCGTGTGTCCATCCATGCCCCTCCCCCCACACCCCCTCTCCCATTCCCCCAGTACAGTCCAGGGCCTGTCTAAGTCAGGACCCTCCAGGAGGTGACACATAACACACCCTGGCTCCCCCACGCCTCATCCTGAGCACATTTATGTCCCTAAAGGCCCTGAAACGCCTTTCCCCTTCATCTGAGTAAATTCAGGCTCTGTCAGGAGTCTTCCAACCCTGGAAACCTCCACAGCCCGACCTTCACGTGGACTGCTTTCAATTTCCTTCTTGTTCTTAGTACTGGCACAATCTCAATCTTCCTTGACCGCTTGCCTGGTAGTGCCCTTAAATTAGCGTGCTTGCAGTTGGTAGAGGACTTGCCTTCACAAGGCCCTGGGTCCAATCTCCAGCACTGCACAAACCAGGTGTGCTGGCCATGCCTGTAGCCCTACCACCTGTGATATAGAGGCAGGAGAATGGAAAGATCAAGGTCATTCATCTTAAGACCCTGAGAAAAACGCAACAAATAACGATGATTGTGAGCAGACATTGCTGTGCCCAGCACTTGGGTTACACTTTTAGGAAGAAAGTTAGATCGTTTCAGGAAGGTCTGCTTCTGTTGATATGTGTAATCATTCATGCCTGTGTGATATTTCCCAATCTTCTCTGGTATTATTGAATTATGTGGAAAAAGGGCTCTACATAATTACCTTGCCAGGCATGGTGGGCACCTATAATCCCATTACTCAAGAGGTGGAAGCTGGAAACTCAGGAATTCAGTGTCGTTTTCAGCTACGCTACATAAGAGCTCCAGGCCAGCACGGCCTACGTGAAGCTGTTGGAGGGTAGGGATGCCTCCATAAAGCTGTTGGGGGAGGTGCCTATATAAATAAGTATTCTTTTTAGAAAAACAAGAACTACCCCAGATGCCTTTCAAGTTCATATGACATGAGAAATCTCTGGTACGTAGGAAGATTGTTGCTTTCTCAAGACAGACATGCTTCAGAATTTCAGCTTGAAATGAGTAAATTAGGCACCTGGCTTTTCCCCTCTAACAAGCTTAACCCCTCTGGATCCAGGGTGGCCCCAATGGAAGCCAAGGCTAGGCCTGGGACAGAGACCTGAAGCAGAGGAGAGTCACACAATGGAAGATCCAAGCCCTGCTTTGGAAGCCCAGTAGCTAGTGGCTGTAGAAGGGAACCCAAACAAGGAGCCCTCTGCCTCAGCTTGGAGGGGAGCCACTTGATGGACCTGCTCTCTACTAGGACAATGACCCTGCATCTGGGTCCAAGTTTCAGGAAGATTCTCCAGGACCCTGCCAATCCATCCCATTGTCCTATCTCCTAACACATGACAGCCCATTGGAAGGTCTTGCAGCCTAGCTTAGATGTCTCCTACTTCATGCCTGGCTCACTCAACTCTTTAGGAGATTAAAACACACACATGTACACACACACACACACACACACACACACACACACACACACACACACACTGCTGAATCTGAAATGCCACACAGCACTCAGACAAAGACCCCTTTCTGTGGAGTTCCACCCCCTCCCACACCTCTCTCCTTTCCCCACCCCCCACCCTTCCTTACTGCAGGCTAAATTGGCAGTGGGAAGGGTTTTGAGTCAACAAATGGAGTAGGCTGGGGAAGGGAGCCCTGAAGGGGATTCCTGTCTGGGAAACATTTGCTGACAGCAGTTACTATGACCAAGAGGGCCTGCACCAGCCCAGCAGACAGCCCCTGCCTGCCCCCTGCCTCTCCTAATTGCAGCTCCCCCTCACCCCACTCCTGTTCTGTCATTTACACACTAAACAAGCTATGGACACCTGCCATGTGTCCAGCACCTGCCTGCCATTGCTCTATTTACTCTTTCAATCCATCCTCACGAGGACCGAGTAAGTTACCATTACCGTCCCTCCTAACAAAAGAGGGAACTGAAAGCCATCTACTGAAGTGACTCTGGCAAAGTCACGCAGACAAAAAGCAGAGCTGGAGTCTGAACCGTGGCAGAGGGTGGCAGAGGAGGCTGAGTTCAAGCCCAGGCCAGGCATGAGACCTTGCCTCAAAAGTTACAAAAGCCAAGCCAACCAACTCCTTAAAAGCTCAGGTTTGTCCAGCTGTGTAGACTCTGCTCAGTGTTGGGAAACCAGGACCGTGTGATGAGCTTCTCAAAAGGAGAGACTTCACTATCTTAGAAATAAAAACAAAGCATTTTAAACATGTATATACTTTTATTTTAGGTATGTGGGTTTCACCTACATGTATGTCTGTATACCATGTGCACATCTGGGGCCTGTGGAGGCCAAAAGAGGGCATCAGCTCTCCTGAAGCTGGAGTTACGGTTCTGAGCCACCGTGTGGAGGCTGGAGACTTAACTCAGATCCTCCAGAAGAGCCACAGTGGTGGTAAAGGCCGAGCCGTCTCTCCAGCCCTATAAGCAATTAGAACAAAAACAAAGGAGCAGAAACTTTGAACCCAGTGTCTGCATACAGTCAGTGCTGCCCATATGCTTTTGCCATGAGCGTTTGGCCTTGGAAGGCAGGGAAAGTTTCAGCGTGGGGGAGGTTTGGGGAGTGAGGGCTTCTCTGGTTGGAAGCATCTGTACCTGGATTCTGCACCCCTACTGTGTGCCCACTGTGTGTCAGTACCTACTGTGTGTCCGTTCCATGTGAAGACCCCTGGAAACAAAGATCTCTGTTTTAGTTGAGGTGAAAAACAAACAGATGGAGTCACTATGTGCTTCAGATTCCACGTCGGAGAGGGTCCCTAAGTGGAAAAGCAAAACAATACAGCCAAAAGATGCCATGACCTTGGGATAGAGAAGGAGTTCTCTTGTTCTTGTTGTTTTGTTTTTCGAGACAGGGTTTCTCTGTGTGGCCTTGGCTGTCCTGAATTCACTCTGTTGACCACACTGGCTTAGAACTCCAGAGATCTGCCTGCCTCTGCCTCCCAAGGGCTGGGATTAAAGGCGTGCACCGCCACCACCCTGCAGAGAAGTTCTTAAGACATAGAAGAACATACAGTAAAATTAAGATATTTTGCTCTTCAAAAAAATGGCACCAAGAGAGTAAAAGGAAGTCACCAGGGAAAGGACTTGCTGTGCACGCAGTCAATGAAAAGACAATCTTCAGAGCAAGCTAAGAGTCTGACAAACACATGTGACAGAGATGGACAGTTTAATGGGTGGGGGTGGCGTGGGGGCAGCAGACGGTCTCAGAAATCGAAATGGCCGGTAGATATACCAGAAGGCAGGTGAGTATGTTAGGACTTGAACTCCAGTGAGCTTCTGTAACCAGCACCCTAAGCAGATCAGCAACAATGAAAAATCGGAGAAACCCAAGTGCTGGGGAAGACGTGGGAAGAACACAAGCGTCTCTTTGCAAGCAGCTGCTGGCACTAAGGTAGTACTTCCAGGCACACGGATCCCGGACACAAATGCACTAAGGTAGTACTGCCAGGCACACGGACCATGCACACAAGTACACTAAGGTAGTGCTGCCAGACACACGGATCCCGGACACAAGTGCGCTAAGGTAGTACTGCCAGGCACATGGACCGCGGACACAAGTACAAGCACAGGAATACTCTGGGTAGGCATTGTTCATGGACGTTTCAAGCTGACAAATATCCAAGAAGCATTGGTTGGGGGGAACCTAAAATGTGGCACCCAAGGGAGGAGTGTGGCTTATTCTGTCAGAGGGGCTAGGATGCCTGGTGACATCTACACAGCAAAGTGGGAGGAAGGGAGGGCATCCTCAAAGGAAGGCTTAGAAGGATGTCCAAGAAGCAGGCAAGGGCAGGAAGGGATGAATAGAGAAACAGATGTTGATGATGTGGCCACAAGAGCCATCAGAAGTCTGATTCAAAAGGGGGGGTAATAGTTGGAATAGTGGACAGAGGAGGTCAGGTGGACACTTTTGCCCGAGGTGGAATGGTCTGGAAAGGAGTATAGTGTGGCCAGAAAGATGGGGCAGGCTAGAAGGACTGCTCTGACACACTGCCCACAAGATGTGACATTTGGGGATGGGAAGAGGACAGGAAGGTGACTTCCTAGTGTCTGGCTTGGGAACAAGGGAGGGGAATGTAGCAGCACAGAGAGGAGGACATAGCTAAGAGGCCTAGCAGGGACATGACACTTTGGAGAACCCATAGGACAGACAGGACAATGTCCAGGACACCAGGACAGGTAGATAGGATAGACAGACAGGATAGACTAGAGCAAGAAGCTAAACTGTGTGTGTGTGTCCAGGTGTGCTGTATGGCACAGGTCTGAAATTCCTGCACTCAAGAGACTAAAGCAGCAAGATCTTGAATGCAAGACCAACCTGGACTATATAGCTTGTCATACCTTGTTAATATATATAATATTTATATATTTTTATATTTATATTCATATATATTTTAACTATAATATATATATATATATGGAGCAGTAGTCCATGGGTGTCCATGGGCACATGAGAATATTTGGAGAGGTGAGCAAAACAAAAAAATCAAGACCCAGCCCTGGGGAGCCTGATAGAATCAATGAGAAGAAGCAGATGCAAGAGTGTCCTCCTGTGAAGAGAGAGCTGGAGGAGCTAAGGCGAGGCTGAGACAAAGTCTGAGATTGGAGGGTCAGTAGCTCAGAGGAAATGAGGCATCCAATAGGAAGGGTGGGGCTGCATACAGAGGGGGCAAGGGCACTTCTGGCCTCAGGTTCTCTATTTCCCTTACCAATTAGAGGTGAGATAGGGGGCCACCCGGAAGCTGAAGGGGTGGAAGGTTTAGAACAGAAGCCGACCACTGGGGCCTGGAGGCCAGGCTGAAGTCAGGGACCATAAATCTGGGGTGGTACCAGTTTGCACGGTTGGTTGATTTTCCTGTGCTTTCCAGTAGCCTGGAAATCGTGATGGGGAAAGCAGATGACTGGGTCCTCCAGGGCTGGGAAAGGCAGGGCACGGGGCCGTGGGAATGGAGGTGCCAGATCACAGCACATCACTGAAGGAGAAAGGAGAGCCAGGGAAGAACGACAGCTTGGCAGAGTCTGAAGCCGGCACTCGGTTCCGTAGCTGAATGAGAGAGAATGGGAGAGATCTGTGAATGGAGACTGCCTCCATGAAAAGAAGGGAAATGAGTTTTGGCCTACATGGATGATGCTGGTATTTAAGACTGTATAGGTGTCCCGTGCGTGTGATAGCACATTCCTGTAATCACACACTTGCAGGAGGCTGAGACCGAAGATTAGGGAGTCTGAGCCAACCTGGGCTACACAATAAGACCCTAGCTCCAAAAAGAAAACAAAAACAAAAGAACCCAATGCTATCCAATCAACACAAAGATCTTTAAAAAAAAGATTATTTTATTTTTAGTTGTGTGGCTACGAGTGGGTTTGTGCACACGAATGCAGTGCTCAAGGAGGCCAGAAGAGGGTCTCAGATCCCCTAGAACTGGAGTTACAGTTGTGAGCTGCCTGATGTGGGTGCTGGGAACTGAACTCTGGTCCTCTGTAGAAGTGGTATGTGCTTTTAACTGCTGAGACATGCCGTCTGCCTCAGCAAAAAGGTCTTCTTATAGGAGATGCCACGTAATCTGTGGGTGGCTGAGAGGGAGAGGAGATCTCTGGAGCTTGGAGGCACAGGAGATAAGGCTTAAGGAATTAGGGATGCCCTGGGTTTGTGCAAGTTCCCAGGATGACGGTAGAAGGTGGAAGTTGGCAGGACCCGTCACCAGGTCCTCATGGCTAGGGGGTCTCTGAATGAATAGTCCCTGTTACTAGGGCTGGATCACGGGCGCTGTGGCTGGAGAACTGGAATCTGGAGATGTGCCCCTGAGTGGTGTGGCAGAGGAAGTGGAAGGAACTGAGGCAGACGAAGGCTGACACGACCACCTGGCTGGCTTTGATCTCCCGTAGATGCCTCTGAGCATCTTCCTTGCCTTGAGCCTGAGAGGCACCACTTCCCGTGGCATGAGCACAACCCTATTGCCACTTCCCTGCAAACCACAGTGCAGGACTCCCCTGGCAGGAACGTGATAGCCCCTGTATGCTGTGGTCTCGCAGGTCCTGGGAAATGGGTGGTGGACACAGGACTATAGGACCGCAAAAGTGTGGGGCCATTCTGTCCCTCCTCTGCCCTTTCCACATCTCCCCGGGGCACACAACCCTTTCTGGTCCTTCAAGCTGCCTGCGGAAAGTTAGAGTAACCCAGAGATGTTGGTAATTGTGACAGCAGGTGAGGAAGGCTGGCAGAGTCTCACTCATCCCCAGCACACTCAGTCTGGATGCCTTCGCAGCTTTCACGGTCCAGCCAGGGACTTCACTCCCCTTCCACTCCTACTTATTTGTATCAGTTACTTTGATAAGATAGTTTCGGTCCTTCCATTCATTATTTTTTTCCTACCAGTCTTCAACGATTTTTGGTTCTTCCATTCATTATTTTTTTCCCCACCAGTCTTCCAAGGGGTTTCTTGGGGTCTGTAAGATTTCATCTTGGAGCAGGGACTCTGAAGGAGGGGTGGGGGATAACACAACAGGGTCCCACAAATGGAGTGGCTTCTACTCTAGTCAGTGAGGTCAGTGGATCCTGATGGATGCATGCATTTCTAGGCTGAAAACTTTCCAAGGGAAAGGACGAGATGGGGATGAGGGGTGTGGGGGTGTCAGAAGCTTCCAGAGAGACTTTGAAGAAATTTGGCCAGTCCCGGGTTCTGACATAATGGGTGGTAGATGGAGGAGGGCTAGGACCTTAAGAGTTTAGAAAACTCAGGTACTTCTGTGTTGGCAGATCTTCCTTCCCTGCCAGCAGCTCCCAAATAAACACACTGAGGCTTATGTTAGTTCTAAATGCTCGGCCAATAGCTGAGGCTTGTTACTAGCTAACTCTTACATTTAAGTTAACCCAAATTTCTTATCTGTGCTCTGCCACATAGCTTAGTACCTTTTCTCACTATGGCATGTTCATCTTGCTTCTCTCTGCATCTGCCAGAGACTCCCCAGATCTGACCTTCTTTCTCCCAACATTCTCAGTTTGGTTCTCCAGCCTAACCTTTTCTGTTCAGCTATGGGCCAGTCAGTTTCTTTATTAAACCAATCCAAGTGACAAATCTTCAGAGTATATGAAAGGATTGTGCCATAGCACTTCTAAGTGGGCAGGACTTTGAGGAACTTGGTAACATGCATAGTGGGACTAACACAGCTTGAGCACCAAGCAGTCTGCCATTTGATATGAAAAAATGAGCCCATACTGACCACTGGGAACTTTCCAGCCAGGCCTGGCCTGCCCCTTTCCCCTAAACTGCCTCAGCCAGGCCCTGCAGTTCCTTGTGGGGCAGCCGTACCAGTCTCCTTACCTATAAAGAAGAGCTCACGGAGTGGTTTAGTGGTCCCTGCTCCTTGGCTGCCATCATGCCCTCAGCATAGGTCACCGAGTGCATTTCCACACAGCTGCTGCTGGTCACACTCAGCTTTGCTGCACTGGGCTTGCATTCCTGCTTGCTTGGCGGATGCCTGGCCTCAGCCGGGGGGGGGGGGGGTGTCTGTCACAGGGTGCTGACAGAGGTTGTGACCATGCACAGGGGGGATGGCCTGATGGAGGCTGGGGTTCTGAGGAATGGGGTGGCTGAGAGCACCTGTGACCATTAGGAAGGCTTTTATGAGCCTCCTACAATAGGCAGCTTCCTCCCCCAGGTCTGCAGTACATTGAGGCTTCCTGTTTGCTCCCAAGCAGATGGAGCTGGAATCTCTCAGTACCTACTCCCATTCATAAATCACAGCCTATCCTGGGTGCTGGAGCCACCATTCTAAGTACAGTGGTGTGTATGTGTGTATGTGCGTGCATGCGTGTGTGTGCGTGTGTGTGTGTGTGCGCGCGCATGTGTGCATGCTCAGAGTGGGAAGAGGAGCTGTGAGTGTGCAGAGAACACATGTACTACTAGGAAGACAGGAAGGAGCTGAGATGGTCACTTGCCCAGTTCTGTGAGCAGTGTGTGCAGGGTCCACTTGCCCTCAGGCCCTCCATTCTCAGCACCAGCCTAGAGTTCATCCCAGAGTAAAGCCTCAAATAATTCCGTCCCTACTTGTGAATGAAGGCTGGGCATGGGAGAGGGCAAGGGTACCTTCCCACCTGGGGCACAGCGGGAAAGCTGCAGTAGTCGCTTAGAGAGCTCACAAGCTCCCTAAGCATGTGTCCCGGCCTCATGCTGTTTGCTACCCTCCCTTTACCAGGAGACTCCCACTTCCCCCTCCCTTTGCCAGTAGGCTCCCACCACTACCCAGTGAGCCTAGTCTTGCCAGGGCCCTTGGGGGAAGAGGGCTGTACCTTCAAGGGCTCCTTCTCCTTTCGCTGGAGCAGAGAAAGCCAGTCCTTCATCTTCCCATGTTCCTTCACTTGCTGGAACTGCCTCCCCATTCCAAGTTGTGGCTGAGGGTAGCTATGGATGTACCTTACCATTCTTCTTCACAGCCTTCTCTTACCGCTGCCCCCCCCCCCCCCCGCCCCGGCCCCGGCCCCGGCCCGGCCCCGGTCCTGGCCCAGGTTCCTACTCCCAGCACCTCTCCAAGGGTTCTAGGCTGACCCAGTAGAGTATTTTAGGAAGAGTTCCAAGCAGTCAGAAGGGTGGTCACCCTAGGCTATTGAGTTCATGGCCAGTCTGGATACAGAGAAACCCTGCCCGAAAACAACAACAATAATAAAAGGGTGTGGTGGGGCTGGGAATGTAGCTCTGAGACCTGAGTTTGCAGCTCACTGCGCTTCCCTGGGACCGAGATCTTGGGCTGACCTGCTATGCTGCGTCTGGAGCGAGGGACACAAGGAGAAAGCTAGGAGGGGGACTGTGCCAATGCCAGGCTATTATCACAGCGGGCTCTTCTTTTAACTAACTGGCACTATCTCCATTTGACAGATAGGGACAGAGCTCTGGAGAAACTCTACCCTGCATTGGTCTTGCGGCTTTGGCCTAGATTCCTGCCTGGCCGTACTCACGGCACACGCGCGGGGCCCAACCAGCCCTTTGCACTGAGGCCCCGCCTACCCCGGAGCTCCCCGCCCCCCCCCCACTCCCGCGCGCCCCGCCCGGTCTTTTATCACCGCGGGTACTGTTTGTTTTCCTAACACCTTCACAATTACCGGAGAGTCTGCAAACAGCAGTGTGACTGTGACGTCCTGCAGTGTGAGCCAGGAGCTCCGTTCCCCGGAAGGATGCCCAAACAGTTCTCACCTGCCCCAGAGAAGGAGCCTGGCACCGGCGCCGACTGAAGGAGCCGTGAATGAGGCCAGGAGGGGATGCTGAAACAGGCCAGGCAGAGATGCTTCTCGTTAACATCTCTCCATAAAAGCCCCCCGAGTTCCTACATCCAGCTGGTGTCTGAATGGGGCTGATTATAAAACAGGGAGGCCTGGAGGCGGAGGGCAGCTGTGTGGCCAGTGGGCTTTATAAGGAGGTTTTATGGACTCAGCTGAGAGATGTGGTGATGAGAAGCCAAACTTTAAACATCCTCCTAAAGTTCACTTTCCTTCCCCTGGGACTTCTAGCTGAACAGGATAGAGAAGGCCTGTAGAGGAGCCATGGGAGGGGTGGTAAGGGGGCATGAGCCACACTACCCAGAGGAAACAGGCAGGAATCACAGCGGGAAGGCTGTAAGTTAGACAGGAGGAAGAACTTCCCGCTGGGCTGGGGCATAGGGAGCAATGACATGGGATAGGAGAAATGGACTGACTTATTCCCCTTATCGTTGACCCCTAAGAGGTCGTTTTCACTTCCAGCAGCCTCCGCTGATGGGAGGAGCTGAGGTTAGGACCAGAAGCTGGAAGCCTGCATCAGAGACCGGCACTAGCCAGGTCCTCTCTGGACTGAGCTGTGAACGTTTCCCTCCTTGGACTGGGCGGGGGGAAGAGAGGACAGAGGTGGTCTGGAGCACAGGACGGAAGCAGAGAAAAGAGTGAGGACGGTAACCAAGGGCTGGGTGCCCGCATGCCTGCTCCCCATGGTAGGACCCTGTGGGCGTGCTAGCTCTCATTTTACTGCCACGAGCTTGGCTTGGCCCCAGGAAGAGATTGTCTGGCTTACTTGTGGCTCCCCTGCTAGATATTGGTCTCAGGATTCTAATTCAAGTCCACAACAGTCCCTAGAGAACCAGGCTGGACCCATGTGGATGAACTCTGAGCCTGAGGTCTTGCTGCCAGTGGGCCTGTCCCCTGGGAGGGCCTGACAGTAAACAGAGACACAGGATGAGTGGGGTCTTTGGCATAAGAGCTGTGAGGGTGCCCTCCCAGTGCCTTGACTCATCTGTTGAAGCCTCATTCCAGTAAGATCCAACTGCGGGTCCAGGTCCTGCTGATGAGACATTACAAGGGGAAACAACCCCAGGATGCCCTCTGTGGCTGCTCCCTGCATAGCCTGCTAGCTGAAGGGACAGGAAGAGGAACTCGCACAGCCCTCTACAGGGTGAGCCTGGTCCAGCCGCTTCAGAATTCACAGTAGGAAAACAAACAAACAAAACAAACAAAAACAGGCAAAGGAGAAAGCACTGAGTCCGTGCTGCAGGCCTTGATCCTACTTCACCCTTGGAGAACTGGGCTCACTTTCTGAGGACAGGAATAAAGGTTAGATAGGAAACAGGCCCAGAGAGAGTGTGTAAAGTGCCTACAGCCACAGAGGTGGCAGGATTAGGGAAAGAATGCAGCGTTCTGCCCCTCTAACCTGAGGTTTTCTGCAATGAGGAGGCAAACCTTCCTTTTCAGTCTCTGGCGGGTGGGGTGGGGAATGAGAGACTTGCTTTGAGGAGTAGGGGAGCATAGAGCGGCCTTTGCTTTCCAGAGCTCCTGGTAGGAATGGGGCAGAGGAAGGCTGTATATATATTGCCAGGTGGAACAGCTTACAAAGACCTAGTAAATCTGCAGGCCCAGATATGCCTCCTCCGAGGATCCTGAAGAAGGGAATGGTATGGGGCACTGACAGACCTGGCCTTCAACATGCAGCCTCCCAAGGTCCCTGGAGCTTGGGGGTCGGCACCCAGAAACTTCCGAAGGGTGTCCATTAGAGGCCACATGCACTCAAGGAGTGCAGCTAGGGACTCCCAGTGCTGGAGTCCTGGCATGTCCACCCACTCACTGGTGGATGACATGGAATCCCACCCTCTCAGAAGTGACTGTTAAAGCCAGTACTTTGTACACTGTGGGACCTGTTCCAGCCCTTTTGCCTTCTGTCCTGCACACAGCCAGTGTGTAAGAGCCAGTGTAGGATCCACCAGGATGGCATCCTCCACACACCAACACACACTTGACTGTCCCAGCTCAGCTCGGCTGCTTTTCCTTGGGGTCACCCACTAACCCATACTCAGTGCTGTGCAGGTGTGGGGAGTATGGGACAGTCCTTGAGACGCAAAGATAGCTGTGGAAAGGGGGCACAGCAAGTCTCCCATGCTGGGGTGCAAGATACACATTCAGTGCCCAACAGGAAACACAAGGTTGCTGGATGCAGGGGATGGTGTGGCCAGTGGACACAGGTGCCGCTTACGATGGCCAGGGGAGCCCTCAGAGAGCTGAGCAGAAGCACACACTGGTCATTTGATAATGACTTATTAACCATTTTAATTGTTGAAAATATAAGTATTTGGCTAAGTGTCAAACTTCTAGCAGAGGCAGAAGCTGATGGCTGGGATGGCCACTGGAATATACTATGCCAAAGGATCTCCACCCCCACCCCTGTAGACTGTTCAGAGAGCATTTGAGGCATCTAACAGATTACAGCAATGATGTGTCATGGGAAGGAAGAACTGAGTTAGCCTCTGCCCCATCAGTGTGCAGGCACCAACCTGCCCACAGTCGACCTGAGCCCCATGCCTGGCCGAAGGATGCCTTTGCATCAGTGATCTGGCCTCTCAGCTGAGGTGTGGGTGCCAGGGCCTCAAGGAGGTATGTCTTCCTGAGCCTGAAGAGGGGCACTGACTGGTGCTGGCTGCCAAGGGCATGTGCTGAGAGCTGGGCAAAGGAGCAGGCTGACAGCTGAGGGGCTCTCCGGAGCCCTGTGCCCACCATGCAGCCGGGTGCTACTGCATAGCCAGCTCTAGGCCCTGGCAACTTGGGCAAGGGAGGAAAACAGAAACAGGCAATATGCAGAAGCCAAGGCCTGAGGCTGCAGGAATGGTGTACAGGCCCACCTGGCCCTGCCTTTGGGAGCAGGCACGGGCAGCTCCGACTAGAAAGATAGCTGTGCTGTTCACCTGTAATTAGGCAGAATGCTTGCTTTAGTTCAGCCGTAGCAGGCTCTTCCTGCGACCTGGCCATTCATGAGAAATTCAAAAATGCCTT
This sequence comes from Ondatra zibethicus, assembly GCA_004026605.1. Taxonomy (NCBI): domain Eukaryota; kingdom Metazoa; phylum Chordata; class Mammalia; order Rodentia; family Cricetidae; genus Ondatra; species Ondatra zibethicus. The sequence continues at coordinate 22,989 of PVIU01015089.1, forward strand.
TGTTATAATTCCATCGAGGACTGTCCAGTAGCTGGCTCTATCAAGAAACATCCAGTGTCTAGGCAGACTGTTCTCAGAAAGGGAAATAGTGCCCTGCTGATTGTGAACAGGCCACAGTGCCGACCCCGTTGTAAGGACCTGGGAGGAGGCTGCTTTCTTCTCTAGGGGGCAGGGAAAATGAACTTGAACATCTGTCCAGAAGCTGAGAAGCCATCTGGGCCATCCAAGGCTTCCTAATGGGATTTGCAGAACCTGCTTTGAGTTCTTTGAAGGTCCAGTGAGTCTAGGCCCTTAGCCAATGGGGAATGGTAACCACGTCAGGTGTAGGTAAGTGCCAAGGTGGATGAGGGGAGGGATGCAAGCACATTTCTAGTTCTCTGGGGTTTCTTTGGAGGAAAAGGGCCAGAGAAAGGGTTCACATGCTTCTTGGTTTGAGGCAGGGCACTGTTGCGATTACACTGGCTCTACAGTGTCCGAATGAAGCTCAATGCAGAGAAGAGTACGGTGCTCTGCCCAATGTAAAAACTGTAAAGTGGGAAAATTCCACTGACCTGGAAACCTCATGGTGCCCTGAGCTGTACCCACAGAGCCTAAGGTCACCTAATGTCACTAGTGGCCAGCCTGTCTTGGGGATGATTGTGTAGACAATAGATTCTGTCAGCAGCAGTGCCTTCTCATCTCTTCCTGGCATGGACCCAAATACTTTAGGTTATAACAGGCCAAGTCTCACTGGGAGATTTGCTTAATTCCCACCACTTGGACAGGCGAAGCCTTCACTGTAGCCAGCAGCGTCCGGCACAGTGGCTAACTTGCTCCTATAGGCTGAAACACGCCACGGCTTGTTCCTGTCCCGTCTCCCCACCTACAGAGCTTTCCACAAACCTCCTGCAAAACTCTGCCCCACTATCGATTATCACATTTCATATGAGGTTAGGTATCATCGGTCTCATGGTGTTCACTTGACTTGGCCCAGGTGAGGGAGGGCATGACTCAGCCCCCCCCCAATTTTACCTCCTTCCAGTCCTGGTGGCCTCTCTGTGTCCTGACACCTGGAAGCCACCCTTCTTCCTCCAAGGCTTAGGGTATACTTCACTCACAGGCCCCTTCATTCTGGGATGAAGGGACTTTTCCCGTCAGCCCCAGGGCGTGGCCCAGAGAAACCCAGATTTATCTTTGCCTCCCTTACAGTGGGGCCTGCAGCCCTGTGAACCCCTAATCAGGCAGCCTTTTTATTCTTTTCGCTGTCACTCCACTAATGGTTTCTCTGAAAAGCTTTGGGACTCCAGGCTGCGGCGTCAGCAGCTCTGGGTGGCCCAGTGCCCACTTCCTCCAGGTACATATGAGCTGAAAATCCGGGTCCCACCCACGTACCCACATACCCACATACCCTGGCCAGGTCCTACCCTCATGTCGCAGCCATTACAATCTCAAGTGGCAAATTTCCATCATCAAAGCTGACTCTAGCTTTCTGGGATCCCCCCACTGATGGTTTGGCCGGATCCCTGTGTTCTGTGACAAGACTTTTCCTGGGGAGATGCAGCACACACTTCTTACCCCCAGAGAGAAATCCCACGGCAGACCAAAGTCCAACCTGACAAACCATGAGTTTTCTTGGGGTTACTTACAGGAATATAGGTGAGGGGTTATGTATAGGAGCAGAAATGACTCAAAGACAGCTGTGTCACCGAAGCCCACCCCAGCATGGGTGACAACTCACAGAAACCGGGAAGATGGAGCACACTGCACAGCCTGCAGGCAGCTCAACAGGTAGGAGGCCATCCTTTCCACGTGACTCAGTTGATCTATCTAGACGTCTTCTGGCAGCTCCGCTGATTTCTGTTTCTTCCAGGTCTGGTCCCAGTCTTCTTTGCAGCTCAGTGCTCTTGACAAGGGAAGTGGGGGAGGTGGGGGCGACACGGGGTGGAGGGGACGGGACATGGGGGATGGGGAGGAACAGGGAGGGGGGAAACTCTCAGCTTTTATGGCTCACTCTGGCAGGGAGGGGCCTGGTGAACCTGGTCAGTTTCAGAGAGTTCCTGAAGCTATTTTGAGTTATTTATCTTCCTGTTTAAAAAGCTTCCCTGCAGAATGGAATGTTTCAATCTTGGAGGAGACTGTTCCACAAAGCTGCCCTGAGAATGGTTTCCTACCACCAGCGGAAGGAGCAGTCCTCCCCTTCCTAGCATGTCTTACCCTTGGTGCCTGACTGCCCTCTGAGGGAACAGAAGGTCTGTCTCGGATTCATGGACTCATTTAGCCAAGTTGACCAGTGTACCTATTTTGCTTGGGGACAAATCCTCATCTGCCTGGTTTATAACAGGGTGAGAAAAAAGCATAGCAGTCAAAAAACATGACAAAAGAGAAGCCGGGGATCATCAAGTCTATGCCATAGGGCCTGTGGATATGCTGGAGACCACGTTGGGTTCCAGTGTGCTGGGAAACAAAGATGGGGTTACGGATGAACCAGCTGTGCTTCCTTCCTGTGGCCCTAGAATTACCCTCACCTGGAAGGGACAAACAAACATGGAAAGATCCAGGCTCCTTTTTTTTCTAACCATGATGAGAATCAGATTCCTGAGAATTCCCTTAATTCTGAGGTTCCCTTTGGCAATAAGCCTCTTTAATTGTTCTGAAACTCACATGGCTGTTTAAGACAAAATTATAACATTGTATGTGGGTTTTATAATTTATGTAGATGTAATACATATGATATTCACAGCATGAAGGAAGGGGGCAGGGAGCAGTGGACATCTGTGGTTACAAAGTTTCTACATTTTACTTGAAATAGTAACTCTAAGTGGACTGTGAAAAGTTAAGGATGCATTATAATCCCTGGGGCAATCATTAAAGAATGAATGCAGAGAGGTATAGCTACAAACCCAGTAGATAAATTTAAGTGGAATTTTAAAATTCCAAAAAAAGGCAGGGAAGGAAGGATAAAGAAATAAAAAACAGAGGGGCAAAATAAAACTAAACTCAACCATATCAATAATTACATTAAATGTTAATGGACTAAATATTCCAATTAAAAGGCAGAGATTGTCAGATGAGATTTTTTGAAAGACTTAATTATTTGCAGTCTACAGGAGATGTAATTCAAATCTAAACACACAAGTTGAAATGACAGAGGAAAGCAATCATATATATGCAACCAATAAAGCATTTCAAATGCATGCAGCAAAAATGGACAGATTTAAACAAAAAGATAGACAATTCCATAATTAGAGTTAGGGCTCGTTAGTAAGGTCAGGATTCACTGTCATTTGTCCTGATTCCCTGGAGGATTAATGTGTTTAGGAACTCATTTCCTGGGCTGGCCTGTGGACTCTGGGTTGCAGGTTGATAAGACATTTCAAGAACTGGCATGGTTCCAGGTGAGTTTTTCCTCTCCAAATCAGGGATTTTGAAAATTATTTATCCTTATTTTATGTGTATGTGAGAGCGCAGGCATATAGATGTGTGTGCCGGTGCCCGAGGAAGCTAGAGGAATATGTCAGAGTCTGGAGTTGAGGCTACATAATGAGCAGCCCAACATAGGTGGTGGGAACCGAACCAGGGTCTTCTTGAAGAGCAGCAAGTGCTCTTAACCACTGGGCCATCTCTCCAGCCCCAAGATTATTTTTACTGTTTCTAACTAAGCCATTGAAACTGTTTCCAGGTGGGGTGCTGGTAATGCTCACGTGGCAATGGCCTCTTCTGTCAGCTGTCCCTGAGCTGGAATAATCCTAAAGTACTAGAGAGCAACAACAAGGAGGCCAAAGCAGCCTCGTTATTAGCCCCTCACGGCCCTTTCATAGCACACCTGAGGAGGTGGCTCCGGGGTCAAAGACCACAGCAAGAGTCAAGCGTGCCCTCAGTTGTCACCACGGTTTGTTTGGTCTAGAGAAGCGAGAGGCAGCCAGTCCTTTTCAGGCATCACGATGAGAGGAACCCTTGTTAAAGCGGACAGCTGGGCCCTGTGCCCAGCGTTTCTGACTCAGCAGCTCTGAGGTGGGATATGATGCTACCAGTCTGGGGGTGCACTGAAGAGCCCCTGAGACGAGCAGGGGGAAGGCCAAGGGAGCATAGAGGAGGAAAGTCTTACTTGACACGCTGCTCAGTGTCTACTGTCAAAGCTTGGAGGGAAGGGTGAGGGGTGTGGCCGGAGAGGAGAGAAACCTCTGGCTTAGCTGCAACCCAAATCAGGAAGGGCCTCACTTAGAAGGAAGAACCCAGGCGCCACAGAAGTTCAAATCTCATGTGATCTACAGTTATGTATTTTGTGTATCAAATGTGGTTGGGGAAGGGGCACGTGTTACAGTGCAGGAAGGATCAGGGGGCTACTTGGGGGAGGTGGTTCTCTCCTCCCACCAGGTGTATTCTGGGAACTGAACTCAGCCGGCTTGGCTCCACGGACCTTTTCCTGTTGAGCCATCTGGTTGACCCTAAGATTGCCTAAACACTTGGGCCTCATTTCCCCAACCTGTAAAATGGCTCTCCAATGAGAGAATGCGGGGAGCAAGCACATGGCACAGGCCATGCTCAGTGGGGGCTGCGAGTGCAGCCGGCGGCGGAGCGCAGTGCAGAGGACCAAGTGGGCTTAGGTGGGCTTAGGTGGGTTAAGACAGCATGTCAAGCCGAGTCCAGGACAGCATTTTCTGAACGTCTTCCTGAGGGCACGAGAAAGTTCCAGGGCCCTTCTCAGACCCTTCCCCGCCTGAGTCAGGCTGTTCACTGGCCAGCTCCAGGCCTTCGAACCCCCACCAAACTCAAAGCCGGGCCGAGGCTGCAGCAAGCCAAGCAGCTCAGCCTTATCAGGCACCGTCCCAGAGCACAAATGGCAGCCGCTTTGAATTTTTCAAGCAAGAAAGCAAGCAAAGGGGATTTAGTTCATCTGCATTAAGGAGAGAGAATTCATCACCACCCCACTCCACCCCCCCATCCCCCACCCCGTGTTCTGAGATAAAATGGTTCATTTCAATGAAAATTGAAACCCGGAGAGGAATCCTTGTTGCAGCCTCTTGGGCTGTGAGTTAGATGGGTGACTGAGGATTATTCAGGCCAGGGCAGCAGGCTTTTCCCTCTCCCTCTTCTGGGGCCTCCGTGTGGGCAACTCTATAGGCATATGGGTGCTGGGGAGGGGGGTCGGGTCCAGAAATTGCAGCTTCTCACTTTTGAGCAGTCTGTCTTTTCTTTGGGCTCCCACCTCTCCCTCAATCTGATACACTTGGGTTCATGTTCCCTCCTGCCTAGCCACCATTAACGCTTTGGATGTGTATGATTGTGCCCGCGGAGGCCATCAGAATAGATAAAGATGCCATGGCAATAGAGTCAGAACATCCCCTGGCAGTTCCTGACCCCAAGTCTTGTCCACAGCTAGTTTGGACCCTGCCAAATGCTGCCTTGCCCTAGTACTGTCTTGGCCAAGCCCTGCCGTGCCCCTTGTTCTTTGTGTTGTTTGATGAAAAACTAGGCAAAAGCCAGGCCTGGCCATCTTGGGGAAGCCTTGTTCGTGGTTGGAAATCATGAGTAAAGTTTGAAAAATAGCTGAAGAAAATCCTGCTTAGGGAAGCGAGTTTCCCAGCAGGGGGAATAAAGGCCAACTGGCAAGGCCCAACGAAACAATCAGACAGCCTCTGGGTTGTCAAGGCCCAACGAAACAATCAGACAGCCTCTGGGTTGTTCACCTTGGGGATCGCCCACCCTTCCCCAGCCCTCCTGAAGCATGGGAAACCAAGAGCTACTCACATTAAGGTGATTGTCTAAGAAGACTCAATGGAGACTTTGAAGCCAAATTCCTGTGCAGTTCCCTCTGCTATCCAGATTCCCTCACCCCGCCTTCTCCAACTCCTCCATCCAAAAGCAGTTTACATTATGTATCTGCTCCCCAAGGGTTGTTGGCCCTGGCAGATGTTTGTGGCAGAACCCTGGTACTGGTCCAAGGCTTAGACCTTCTGGGCCCTGTGTGGGGCAGAGCAACTTAAAGGTGTAGGTGGGTTTATCTCATCGGCCAAGTATTGCCGAGTGAGTGTCTGCGTGGAACAAAAAGTATTGTGAACTCCTGCACTTAGTCTTGTAAACCAGTCCCCCAGCTTTCCCAGCCTCCCGTGTGCCGTGGTTCTTTTCTTCCTGGAAAACTGAGGCGGCAGCTCCAGATAGAAGGGGGCGGGGCAGGACCCGGTGGAACCAGGCTCCCCATTCTCCAGCTGGAGCAGCAAACTGACCTCCGTCTTCTTTGACCCAAAGCTGCCCTGTTTCCGCTCTGCTCTTGTGTCTCCACGGGGCAGCCTTCTTAAAGGGCACATCCAGGCCTGCCGATGGCCCGGGTTCACACAGGTAAGCGATCAGCCCTGGGGCTGCAGGAGCCTGAAGGAGACTGCAAGAGAAAGCCCTCTTTAGCCTTCCTCCTCCACCATCCCCAATCTTTTGGGCTTTTTTGGAGACAGTCTCAGCGTGTGGGTCTGGCTGGCCTGGAACTCACAGAGATCTGCCTTCCTCTGCCTCAGGTGCTGGAACAAAGCTGTGTGCCATGTGGTCTCTGGAGTTTTGAGGACTGACCAGGAGGTATCCAGTAATGCAACAGGCCAAGGGGCTGGGGAGTGGGATAAGAATATATCCCGCTTCCCCAAAGCTCTTTCCAACTCTTTGGGACCCCGTGTAGCCAAGCTGCCTCTGAGAGTCCACAGGCTTGGCTTTAGTTTGAGTTCCAGCTCAAAAGTCTGTTTTCCGATCTTGCATCATTTTGGTCACGTCTTTGCAGAATGTTCTAGGATCCTGGCTTGGACTGCTAAAGATGTGAAGCTCTCATAGGGAAAATGCTACCAGCTTTCTGTACCAGGACACTGGCCTAGACTACACACACACACACACACACACACACACACACACACACACACACACACACACAGAGGAAATAACCTGGCCTCCTAGTGCTAAGCCTGAGCCTTTGGTGATTTGGGGCAGGAAGGTGTCGACTCAACATCCTGTTTAAATTTGGCACTCGTCAAGGTTTTTAACAGGGGTTATGACCCACCCTCCTCCCTTTCCCAGGCCTTTCTTACATATCCCTCTAATCAGTTTTAGCTTTGACTCTAATTCTGTTCTTTACCTCAGAGCTCGGGCCCTGGCCCAGCTGAGGGAGGAGCGGTGTGATTTCTCTGAGCCTCGAGACCCAGATGGCAATTGGGGACCGGAAGGTGGGAAGAAGAAAGGAGAAAAGAACAGAGGAAAAGGACAGCAAAACCGAGACAAAAATGGGACGGAGGTGTGTGTGCAGTGTTGTGTTGTAACCTTGTACGTGTGCTCGGGCTAGTGGTGGTGCGGGAGGCTCCAAGGACGCGCAGCAGTGAAGGGGAAAGGCCTCATTACACCCGGGCTCAGCTGCCACAAATCCGAGTCCCCTGCTGGCCATCTGAGCAGAGGCTCTGCCTAGCAAGCACCCAGCCCCTGTGACTCCCGGGTGGAGAAGCCCACATTCCTGCCCAGCAAAGGCCCCTTTAATCAAGGCTCCAGACCCTTCCTGCAGCCGCCTGGGGGGACTGTAACGCTAAACACATTAGTGTGTGAGATTGAAAGGTAACACATTCTCATGGAAGCCCTCGGAACAATGGGCCTCAGGTCTGGGTTTCATTTGGAGGAACCGTGCGGTGGGAATTTCTCTAATCAAATAAAAGAAAATGAAAAACTCTATCGTTCACAAACTTTAATGCTCTTAATTGCATTAATTTGAAAAACACAAAGTCTTTCTGAGTATGGTGTTGGAGCTTGATAGGAATGGGAGCTCATGGCTTGACTGGGGCAGAAGCCCGGGTCTGGTGGCAGCAGTCAGTGTGGCCACGACTTGAAGGATACTCTGGCAGAGACTCAAATGATAGGTTAGCCTCTGTCCCCGCCATGGCCCCTCCCAGCCCTGGTATTTCCGGAACCTTATGGTGGCTGAAGAGGCCTGACAGCCCCATCAGGCCACTTGGCCCAGACCTGCTGCTGTCACTCACTCAGGAAGGGGGAGGGCAGACCCTCTGCTCTGTCAGCACCTACAGCCTGGTCCCAGCTGCTCTTCTTGCAGCATGCCCCACCCTGGATGCCTCCGGAAGCCCAGACCTCAGACTGTCCTTCACAGCCATTCGGCCATGGTAGACCTCCTCGACCCGGAACTCTGTCTCCACAGATGATGGAAGAGAAAGAAACAAGCCACCGGGCTAGCCTATCAAAAATTGGGAGCACCTGGAGCTTGAGGGTGGGAGCCCTCCTTATCTGAGCCCTAGGTGCTTTCATCCCATTTCCCACTCAGGGTTAAAGGACTGTCCAGGGGCACAGAACTCACTGAAAGCGGTTACGGAGCCTGTAATGGACAGTTGTGGGTTGCCTAATCTAGGTGCTAGACTGAGCAGGTTCTCTGCAAGAATGGTACAATCTCTCTCTCTCTCTCTTGGTTTTTCGAGACAAGGTTTCTCTGTAGCTTTGGAGCCTGTCCTGGAATTCATTCTGTAGACCAGGCTGGCCTCAAGCTCACAGAGATCCACCTGTCACTGCCTCCCAAGTGCTAGGATTAAAGGCGTGCGCCACCACCACCTGACAGAATGGTACAAGCTCTTAACCACTGAACTATCTCTCCAGGCCTCCACCCCCTACCTCCTACCCCTCACCCCCACTCCTCAGCCCTGTGTTCCTCCTTGTTTTTAAGCTTGTAGTAAATTTACCTCTTAAGTGCTTTTGAAACCTTGTGAGGTCTCATTGAGAACTGACTCCCCCGAGGCTAAGAAGCAGGATTAGTCCTATGCCCCAGACAACTGAGACCCTGAGACATTGCTTGACACACAGTAGCAGAATCAGGACTAACATGCCAGAAACGGGTCCCACTGCAGCATCCGGCATGTGTCGGGTTCTTTGTGCCCGCGGAGCACCCACTTACATCAATACCCAAGTTTCTTGGCCACAGGTGGAGTCCTTCCCTGCAGCACACTGCCTCCCAAAGATGAGGATGGGAAGCCAGGAGCTTCCAGAGCTCTTTTCAAAGTCTTTCTCTGTGAAGAATGCTGTCAGCCGTCAGCCAACACCACTTACTCAGAGCTCTGGGCGTGGACTAATGAGGGACACAATCCTTGCCCAGACAGAATGGAGGCTTTTCATGAGGACAGATATGCAGCCCTCCAGAGGGAGTGGGGGAGGGAGGCCCAATTATATCTTGAAGGAGCCATGTGACTCCAAGTAAGCGAGACACCTCTTTCGGCCTCAGTTTCTCCCCATGTCTGGGAGGAACTAGAGGTGCAGGGCTTGCTATTGGGATCTGTGACGTCTGAGATTGTCACAGGGTAGCTGTGCCCAGACAGCTGCGGTCCTGGCAAAGGTGACAAGCTCACCTTTACCCTCCGACCCAGCTGCCTGCTTAGAGCTCAGTGTATAAAGCGCAGGAGGGGAGCTCGTGGGGGCAGGGCTGGGTGAAGATGATTTACAAAAGCACATTGTGTTTAAGGTTTGCAGGCCTAATGGAGCACTGGGAATGGGCACATGCTCTCCCCAAGCCAGCAGATGCTGTTTTTAAGAACTTCTGGAGGAAGGGGAATCTCGGGGGGCATTTCATGACCCCATCACTGGGGGTAGAATGGGGGGATCTCATGACTCCATCACTCCTGTGACCTGGTTTGATGCTCTCATCCAATCTACAGAGGGAAAATATCTCCGCAACTCACACACCAGCTCATGTCTTTGTGACACTGCCCGTCACACAGTCACCCAGAGCAGTGTAACTAAGGTCACGTGGCGGGAAACCGAGGTGCCCAGACTTAGCTTGGCTCAGGAGTGCTGTCCAGTCTCCCAGGCCACCCGCCTCACTTTCACTGGAGGAACGCAAAAGACAGAACTGATGATTGAATTCCAGTACCAAGAGAACCCAGGGAGAGAGAAGGACCTCAAACAAAAAAGGTTGCAAACCCAACACCGGTGTGCCTCAGTTTAAGCAAATGCAGTATATCCAAATCTAAAAATAGCTTGATCTTTGGAATGCTTTCCCATATGAATCCATTCCCATATGAGAAAGACTCACTGGCTCTTTTCTTCAAGAAGCCAACTCCATTAGTGCATTAAAATACGACTCAAGTTGCCAAATGTGATTTCATATGCAATCCTTCTCCCCGCCCCCAACATACTTCTCACCCTTGATCCCTAAGGAATACTCCGCCTTGAATAAAGAGAGGTTCGCCTGCAGGGGGGTGGAGGGCTGCTAACCAACATGGCAAACACATGTCCTGGATTTTCTGAGACCGGCTCACTTTCTAATATTAGTTTTCCATTGTCCCAGGAGAACTCTTGGAACTCTCAGGCCTTAGGGACTGGCGCTCTGGACCATACGATGGACACAAGGAGAGGACACTGTTCTCTCAGGACCCCTTTTCCAACATGGCAGGGCTTAGGAGCGGGCCAGGATGGAGACCCGGGTGACGGTAGAGAGGGTAGGCAATTCTATGATTGGGGAGCGGCGTGGGGTGGGGGGGATGTTGGACACAGGGTGAGTCAACTGAGAAAGGCAGCACCCCCCCTCCTGCCCCCAGCCTGGGTTCCTGGGATCGATTAGAAGCGTGCCATGTGAAGCAGACATGCTCCCTGCACCGGTGCTCCTCCGGGAAGGGAGTGGGCGGATCCCTGGAAGGTGGCCAGGGATGAGCAGCTCCATGATTAAAGGGTAGGAGACCAGGACTAGTTACTTATGCATTCATCTCTTGGTCTTACCTCTACCCACCCCACACCCCACCACCCAGCAACTCAGACCCACAGCCCAGCCCTAGACCCCACATGGGGTCCTGGGACAGTAGAAGAAGGCTATGTGGGATATCCATCACCTTAGTGTGCCCGCAGGAATTTTAACACTCCAGCACCATGGAACTTTCTAGCAGCCCCACAGGATACAGGTCACTAGCCCCGCCTTCCAAGTGGGGGACCCTGAATGGCAATTCTTTGCTTACCGGTGGCCAAGCAGAGTGAGAACCTGGGTTGTCCGAGTCTACCTCATCACATCCCAAACAGGATGGTGGAGGAAGACTGGAGCCAGACGGTGAGGGTGGAGAGATCTGACAGAGCTTCCGCTCCGCCTGTTTCCCTGGGGCTGTTTATGGGTGCAGTGGTAGTTCTCAGAACAGTGCTAATAAAGAGGTTGGTGATGTTTAGTGAGCATTTATGGAGCAGCTGCTACACACACACACATACACACACACATACACACACACACATACACACATACACACACATACACACACACATACACACACATACACACACACATACACACACACACACACACACACACACACACACCAACAACTTCCCAATCTATTGCGATCCATTTTACAGATGGGGAAACAGACTTGCCTAGGGCAAGTATTAGGCACAACACTTAAAAGAGGCGAAGCCAGAATTTCCACCTGGGTTTACTCTGTCTTCAAAGTCCAGGGCCCCAGTATTTCCTCTGCCCCACGCAGTGCCACATATGCTGGCTAGAGTCAGTCCTCTGTGGGAGGGAATTCTGGGGAGTGTCTCTAGGGTCAATCTGAAAGTGTCCTTAGAGTCCAAGAGGTGTGAGGTGCAAGGCTTACTGAGGGTTAGCTGTTCCCTGTGCTGCATGTTAACTCAGTCCCTGCTCTTTCCTTTTTGCATGTCCCCCCCACCCCCACTTTGAAGCCTATCTATCCACCTCTTCTCCTGTTAGTCTTCCCTGGTCTCACCCTAACTGTGCCTCCCTCTTTGAACTCTCTGGCTGCCCTTCGTGTAGCAGATCGGACACCATGCATCTCCTGTTTATGTGGTTCAAATGTCTGGAGGAGAGAGACTTAGTGGCATTGAAGGAGGGCATTCCCAGGCGAAGTTTCAGATCAGGGCTTGTAGAGTTATGGCCTGGAAGGTTGAGTGAGTCACGGGATGGTGTTTCTGTTGGCGAGTTGGGTGACAAAGCAGAGAAGCTCACCCACTCCAGGTGCCAGGCCCGGAAGCACCCCTGCTCACACCACGGCCTTCACTACCCTTCCGGCCAGTTCTGAGTTGTTCCTTTATGTTTGGAGGTCTGCACCCTCCAGCCTTGTGCACCATAAATAATCATCTCACTGCTAGCCGCTTGTGGTCCCACTATGGTGTCATAGAAAAAATGAGGGTTCCCTCAGGCCTGTAGTTTCATGACCTCTTGGTCTGGTGGCGAGTTTGAGATCAGCTCTTCTTTTTGGACCTGGGCTGGCTACAGGAAGGGCCTTTGTCCCTAAGAAACAGGCTACATAGAGACACAGCTGAGCAAAGAGACTACTGTCTGCTTAGGTAGTGACTGTGCTTGAAGGATGAACAGCATGCAAGGGAAACCTGGGAGGAAGAGAGGCTTGAGTGGCAGAGTGATAGGGGACAGTCTGCAAAGGAGGCAGGGAAGAGTCATGTCGAGAGGATGAGAGTCAGGGTACCAGGACTGAACTGTATCCCTGGTTTCTGATGATGGCATACCCTGTTACTGTTTGACTTTTGGGAGGAAAAAAAAGCCTGTCTTTCTTAGGAATCTCAACTCAAGGGCCATCCAAACCCTAGCAAGGCTCAGCAAGAAAATAGCTGGCAAAGGGAACCAATAAAGACTGTGGGGGAGTAAATATTCAATCACACTGGGGACCAGAAGGATCAGGATAAGATGAGGATGGTGAAAAGTGAGAAAGCTTTAAGAATGAGGAGGAAAGACTGGAAGGAAATATAGCAAAACGCTAACGGTGGCTGGCGCTGGTGGTGCATGCTGAGGGAGTGACCCTTTCCCTGCTCCTGTGTCCCCGACTTGCCCACCTTCCCACAGGAAGCATCTATTTGATAAAGCAGGCATACAACAGTCAGAGCTGGCTAAAACGGAAGCTACCGGTGACCTTGCAGGAGCAGACTGAGCTAGTTGTTCTGGAAGCCAGATTGCAGGGCATTAAGAAAGTGGCAGGGGGTGCAGAGCAGAAGAGAGTGGAACATTCAGAGAGGGTTGGCAGGAAACGGAAGGACAGAGATGGCACCTGGAAGGCCACAGGCTGAGCACAGATCTTTTTTTTTTGATCAAGCATGGGAGAGACTTGAAAGTGATGCCGTTTCTGAGCGTAGAAAGCAATCTCTTATAAAGAATGTGTGTATCTTGTCTAGATTGAAGAGACAGAAAATTTATTGGGATTTTTGGGATGTTTATATTCTTTGTGGGAACCACAAAGGCAAGAATTCTTGAAACTAGGAGGGTTCTGGAATTGCTTTGCAGATCCAGGGTGAGTATGTGTGTGGGTTGCTAGACCAAGGAGAAAGAGCGAGTGACGAAGAAGCTAGAAAGTAGGATCAGAGCTTCATGCTGTACCTCCAGAATCCCAGTTACTCAAGAAGCTGAGGCAGGGGGATTGCTTGAGCCCAGGAATTGGAGGACAACCTGTGCAACATAGCATCACTCCATTTTAAAAGAAAGAGAGAGAGAGAGAAAGCAGTGATATCCATATTCACAGCAGTAGACAAGCTCAAGCCCAGTACAAGGATGAGCGGATAGGCACTCAGTGTTAATCCTGAAATTCCACCATTTTGGCCAAATTTAAGCAAGCTTTTATTAAGATTTTAAATACTGACCAAGATGGAATTTGATCAGGACCATCCCCTGAACACTTTCCAGATGAGTAATCTCGAGACACCTGTTGGTGGGACTTATCTGGACAAAACCCATAGGCCATGGTATTTTCCCATGAGGCTTTCTTGTTATTTCCCAAGATCTACAACCCCTAGAATCCTGGAAGTTCCCTGGTCCTTGGGCAGGTGGGGCTTACAGGTTAATTTAGGGTCTAACAGTAGCATGGACAGATCACAGAATCCTATTTAGCCATTTCAAAGTGACACAGTTCTGACACATGCTACAGTAGATGCCCCTTGAGGGCATCATGCCAAGTGAGAGAAGCCAGGCACAAAAGGGAAAACAGAGACTGCGTGGTCCTACCTGCACATGGTATCAGAGCAGTTAATGCATAGAAACTGTCAAGACAGTGAAGACGGCCAGTAGAAGGCCAGAGGGGAGTAGAGGTTGCTGTTTAATGGTCACCGGGTTTAGTTTTAGAGCATGGCAAGTTCTGGAGATGGGCGGGGCCGGCAGCCATGAAGCATTGGGAACGTGCTTAATGCCACGGAGATGCACGCTTCCAGCTCTGAGTTCCATTCTGCAAAAAAGAAACCGGTTAAAATGGTAAATTTTTTAAAAGCAGCAACCTTTATGCCATATTACTGTATACTTATGCATCTGTTTATTTGTACTTACATTTGTCTGTGTGTGTGTGTGTGTCTGTCTGTCTATCTGTCTGTCTGCTGTGTGTGCCATGCTGACGAAGACCTGAGAAGGTGTCGGATCCTCTGGAGCTGGACTTGCTGGCCACTGTGAACCACCTGACTCGAGAGCTGGAAACTGAGCTTGGGTCCTCTGGGAGAGCATTAGGTGGCCTTATTCACTGAGCCAACTCTTCAGTTGTATTTTTGCCACAGTTTAAAAATAAATAGGTAGAAATATACCCCCAACCAAGGGAAGGGGGAGAGCAAAGACTCCCAGAGGGCAGGACACCACCAGGTGTTCATGGGGCTGGCTTTGGGCCAATGGGGAGAGGCGAGCGCTGTGGGAATAGTGGACAGAGGTGGAAGATGCTGGAAGAGAGGGTCCTCTAGAGCACTTCCTGCTGTGGCTGGAAGAGGCTGCACTGCACTCCACTTGGTCCTTTGTTCACTGAGGGTTAGTGGTACTTTGGTACCAGTGGGGCCATCAGCACCTTTGTGTGAATTAGGGAATAAGCTTTACTTACCCATTCCTTCCTGGCCTCAGGGTTATTAAGGCTCAGACAGGCTGTGGGGGGGGGGATTTCAACTCCTACCTGGCCAGTTGGTGGGGTGCCTCTACTTTGTAAGGAACTTTCAGAATGGTACTCTTCACCCCCACCCCCAATCCGCGTGCAAAGTTTCTGAGTTCTAGAATATCTATTTTCTGCCCCGAAGCAGCCGTTTCTAGAGCTGAGTGAACAGAGGCATTCCAGTGGACAGCATGACCCTAAACCTTGTGTATTTCACTTCTGCCAAACTCTAAGGTCCAGACGCAGGGCTGAAAACATGGTAGGAATAATTGGGGTCAGGTCTTGACATCGCAGTCAAGGAGTCAAGCGCATGGGGAGGAATCACCATGTGGCTGTGGTTGGCTTGTGCTCCGGGGATGGAGGGAGCCTGGTCTGGCTAAGGGAGCAGCCAGAGACCAACAGTCTCGTGTAAGGTGCCTAGGAAGCCTTCCCTGGAGTGATTGGTTGGTACCCTGGGCAGGGAAGCTTCTCTATATGCACTGCGTGTACAGAGCAGTAAGATCAAGACTGACTATCTCTGTACTCCCCTGGGATAAATCCTGTAAGTTTTTAAAAGTGTTTTCATTTACACAACATAACTGCGCGTATTTATGAGGTCCAGCGTGATATTCGAGTGCTTGTCTTCAGCCTGGGAGAGTCAGATCACTTCACGTGTTGTTTGCCATTTCTTCCTGTTGGGAACATTTAAAGCCCTTTCTACTGTCTCCTTCAAAATGTACAATTATTTGTTGTCAGCCATGAGCTTTACAGTTTTGATCAGAGGCTGTCTGGTCCATCACTGCTTCTGGTACATTCGGCCTGCTTGACTGTCAGTGTAAGACAATGAATGAGCTTGGAGTTATCTGAGGACTTGGGTAATGGTTTGGGGGACTGAGCAGAGTTCAAAATCCAACTCTACAAATTGCAAGCTCTAGTCCCCGGATAACTCTCAAGTCTCTTTATCTGTGAGATGAGCTCAGTGATGCCATCCCCACAAGGAACAAACATGGCAATAGCTGGGAAACACAGGGGAATGCCACACAGGAGTGTGTGGGACATGTGTATACTGTGAAGGTGTATGGCTGCGACTGGTGTAAAAAAAAGCTGAATGGCCAATAGCTGGGCAGGGGAGATATGCCGGACTTCCGGGCAGAGGGAAATGCTGGGGGGAGGAGAAAGATAGAGTCACAAGCTGAGCCACGTAAAAGAATATCGATTAAAAGATGTGGGTTAATTTAAGTTATAAGAACTAGTTAGGATAAAACCTAAGCTAAGGCCGAGCTCTCAAAATTAACAATAAATCTCCATGTCATCTATTTGTGAGCCGGCGGCCCCAAGAAAAATCCATCGACAGAGGTTTCTTAGTTGTTTTATTATTTGTCTGATAAGACATCACGCCCAAGGAACTTATAGAAGAGTTCACTTGGGGCTTACAGTTTCACAGGGTTAGAGTCCAGGACCGTCATGGTGGGCAGCAGGAAGACATGGCCCTGGAGCGGTAGCTGAGAGCTAATATCTAGAGCCACAAACATGAGGCAGGCAGAGTGAGCTCAGTGGAAATGATGGGAGTCATTTGAGACCTCGAAGCCAGCCTCCAATGATATACTTCCTCCAACAAGACCACACCTCTTTTTTTTTTTTTTTGAGAAATTCCCACTTCTAAAGTCCCCATAGTCTTTCAGCATTTCAACATAGTTTAGAAGTTCAAAGTCCAAAATCTCTCCTGAGACTCAAGGCAATCTCTTAATTGTAACTTCCTGTAAATTCAAAGTCAAAAAGCAAATTATGTTCTTCCAACATACAACAGCACAGAACATACATTACCATCCTGAAGAGAATAGAGACATACTGAGGATATGCATGACTGAACCTAGTATGTTAAACTCCAAATCCTGTGGCTCCATATCTGATATCAGAGGGCTTGGAGGGCTTCTCCCTTCCAGCTTTGCTGAATGCAACACACTTCTCTCTCTTGGGCTGGTTCTCACTGGCAGATATCCCAGGACTCTGACCTCTTCAATGATCTGGGCTCTCCAACACAACCCAGGCTCCACTTTCACAGCTTCACTGGGCTCTCAGAGCCTGGATGCAGGGACCCTTCTGCCACAGACCTGGCCTTGGCAGCTTTCCTTAGCTGCAGAGGAACATTGTACAATCCCTCAAGGCTCTAGAGCTAGAACCATATGGGCAATGTTGACAAGTTTGGTTGTCCAGTTGATATGGAACTTGACCCCTCCTTGAATTACATTTGCATAAGTTTTCCTTGTAGTTGCTTTGTAGGTGCAAAAAATTCTTTAGGCATTACCTTTTCACAGGTTGGAGGTTTAGGTGGTGGGGAGTGGGGGCACCCCTCCCTTTCTTCCATTTCCCATCAGGCCTCTCCTTATCTCTTTCAGCCCACGCCATGGCTTCAACATCACATTTCCTAGTGTTCCTTTTCTCCTCAAACTGTACATTTTGTTTCTCTTTCTGCCTCACTTGCTCTTTTGCATTGTAGACCTACACAAGAGTGATTCCTAATAACCACGCAACAGAGTCAATATTATGCTGACTTGAAATCTCCTCCGCCAAGGAAATATTTTTCAATTTAGTCTCAGGAAAATTCTCAGGACAAGAGCAGAAAGTAGCCACATATTTTGCCAAAATATCATGAGTGGCCTCTAGCCCACTTGCTAATATTGTTCCTATCTGAAACCTCTAGATGGCTAATACCCTGCTTAGAATGTTTAATCACTTTTCTAGTCCAAAGTCTCAAGGACATCTATATAGAAAGAAAGAAAGAAAGAAAGAAAGAAAGAAAGAAAGAAAGAAAGAAAAGAGAAAAACAAAAAACAAAAAATAAATATCACAGTCAGGCCTGTCCTAGTGATACCCCACTCCTGGTACCAACTTCCCTCTCCCAAGCTACACCATTGCCAAAGCAACTTGTAGAAGAAAGAGTCTAGTTGGGGCTTACAGTTTCACAGGATTAGAGTCTATGACCATCATGGTGGGCAGCATGGCAGACATGTCCTGGAGCAGTAGCTGAGAGCTTACATTTTGATCCACAAGCGTGAGGTAGCAGGAGACTTTTGAAATGTCAAAGCTGGCTTCCAGTGGTAGACCTCCTCCAACAAGGGCATACCTCTAATCCATTCCAAGCAATTTCACCACAAGGGACTGAGTTTTCAAACATCTGAGCCTATGTGGGTCATTCTCCTTTAGATCACCACAGGAGCTGAGACAACAGTGTCAAGATGGAGTACAGTGTGGGGAGGAGAGGGACTAATGGAAAGTTGGGGTACAGTGTATGGCGGTCTGGGACCATTGGCAAGGGGTACAGCATGGGAAAGCGGGAGACCAATGACAAGGCGGAGTTCTGTGAGGGGAGGGAAGGCAACTGGTGAGGTGTTCCAGGATGGCTCTCTGTGGTTCTCCTAGATTTAGACCTGACATGGGGTGTGACCTGTACAGGTGGGACCTCCAGTGACCCACAGTTGCCATTATGATTTTCTGAATCACAGAATCTCTGGTGTTTTACTCTTTAGATGAGGCTGGAAGAGGAAGGTTGGGAGTCTGGCTGCATCCACCTCTTCCAGGCATAATCTCTCACTTCCAGCCAAGGAGAGAGGTTAGCCTGGAGGGAGCGCTTCCCCTCCACATGGGGATGGGGATATGCATGGGAGGCAGGAGAGGAGCTGGGTGGGCTCTGTTGAGCTGGGTTGTGTTGGACCAGACCAGCCCTGGACGGCCCTGGAGGGACCAGCCAGTGGGCGGGAGGATGCTGTTTATTTGACTAGGATGTATATTTAAAAGTCTCAGTTACAATGGGCCCCGAGCACTGTTTTTTAACAAGCTGCAGCTGTCTGGTCCCTCATTAGCTTTCCTGACATCTCCTCTTGGCTGGTCCTGGGGGAGCTGCCCCAAACTCCTCCATTGTGGGTCAGGGCCCTGAAAGTCTAACTTCTTGTTCTTGGTCCCTAAGCCATCATGATGAATGGGGCTCCTACCCTATGCCGACAAATCCTTTCCTGGAACAAGTTCTTGTTTGTTTAGGACAAACACAATTGCTCTGAGGAAAGTTGAAGTTACCTGCCACCAAACTGTACCTCTGCTTCTAAATACTAGGAAAGGACACATCAGGGCACCAGGCAGCTTTAGGCATTCTGGACAGAGTAGAATCTCTGGGGATCGCGGGGCCTTCATGTCCTTGACAGTGGATGAAAAAGAACTAATCATCTATGGAGGCATGCGGGACAGCTGGAATCATGGGAAAGTAGGGCTTTGGCTGTGTGGCATCTGTCACTGTTGTTTTCTGTGTGAGTCTCAGCTCAGGTTCTGCTGCTGCTAGCCTCGCATCTGTCCTGCACAGAATGCACAGGTTGTTAGCACAGCGGTTCTCAACCCGGAATGCAGGAGATGGGCACCTGAAAGGCGCTTTTAAGAAAACCAGAGCCAGTTGAGTTCCCACACCTCCATTTCATCACTAAAGCCCTCAAGTGGTTATGATATGTATCCAGGTCTGAGAGTCATGGATTTAGGTGGTTCCCAAAGTCTTTCTGACTCTGTGGCTCATTAATCTGCCTTCAAAATGCCTGGGTCCCTAGAAACACCTCCAGGAAGTGGCTTTGAGTCAATTTCCAGGCTGTGGGCCCCTGACATTTCTCTACTAGGGACTCCTTCCTAAGCAGATCCACCTGAGCACAGCAGGCATAGCCCCTGGACATGGCAGGCAGAGCCTCTAGGCATAGCAGGCAAAGCCCCTGGCACAGCAGGTAGAGCCCCTGGGCACAGCAGGCAGAACCTCTAGGCATAGCAGGCAGAGCCCCTGGCACAGCAGGCAAAGCCCCTGGGCACAGCAGGCAGAGCCTCTAGGCAGAGCCTCTAGGCATAGCAGGCAAAGCCCCTGGCACAGCAGGCAGAGCTTCTAGGCATAGCAGGCAAAGCCCCTGGGCACAACAGGCAGACCCAACTGGGCACAGCAGGCAGAGCCTCTAGGCATAGCAGGCAAAGCCCCTGGGCACAGCAGGCAGACCCAACTGGGCACAGCAGGCAGAGCCTTTAGGCATAGCAGGCAAAGCCCCTGGCACAGCAGGTAGAGCCCCTGGGCATAGCAGGCAGAACCTCTAGGCATAGCAGGCAAAGCCCCGGCACAGCAGGCAGACCCAACTGGGCACAGCAGGCAGAGCCCCTGGCACACCTGGTCCAATTTGGTTTGGATAGTAAAACTTAGGACTAGTATGAGAAAGCATTAATTAATCAATCAATTACTGAGACAGGATTTCTCTGTGTAGCCCTGGTTGTCCTGGAATTCACTCTGTAGGCCAGGCTGGCCTCAAACTCAGAGATCCTCCTGGCTCTGCCTCCCGAGTGCTGGGATTAAAGGTGTGCGCCACCACTGCCTGGCTGAGAGTGTTCTTACTACAGATGATTAGTTGAGGACTAAATAAAACAAGAGAAAAATTATAACTGCTCTCTGTTTCTCCAATTAGTTTGTAAGCCTTTTATGGGCAGAAACCAGGTCTTTTTTCTTTTTCTGATATCCTTACTGATAAATAACTGTGTGTGCGTGCATGGGCACATGTGCGTGTGTGTATGTGTCTGTATGTGTGTGTACATGTGTGTGTCTCTGTGTGTGGTGTGTGTGTGTGTGGTGTGTGTGGGTCTGTGTGTATGTGTGTGTATGTGTGTGGTGTGTCTGTGTGTATGTGCGTGTGGTGTGTGTGTGGAGTGTGTCTGTGTGTATGTGTGTGTGGTGTTGTGTATGTGTGTGGTATGTGTGTATGTGTGTGTGGTGTGTGTGGGTCTGTGTGTATGTGTGTGTGCGTGCTTAGATATATAGAGGTACAGAATCCTATCCTTTGTTTTTGGTACGGATCACTATATTTGTCTGTGGATCATTTAGGCTGCCACCACTTGGTCTCCACTACGAATAGTGGAGGGCAGTGGCTGAGGGAGGCATTTGGGTAGTCAGAGAGTGTGTTAGACTTCGGATTGTGGGGAGAGCTGTTAATACCGAAAAAGCACCTGAGGCTGGGCCTGGCCACTGAGCTGTGCACAGGGCAGCCAGATCCCAAGCTCATTATATTTTACTGTGCTTTCTCAGCTCTCTGTGGCCCATCGCACAGTGTGACTGGG
This sequence comes from Ondatra zibethicus, assembly GCA_004026605.1. Taxonomy (NCBI): domain Eukaryota; kingdom Metazoa; phylum Chordata; class Mammalia; order Rodentia; family Cricetidae; genus Ondatra; species Ondatra zibethicus. The sequence goes on from PVIU01015089.1 coordinate 43,910, forward strand.
AAGGCTTTATCCTCAAAAGTCTTTTGTCCAAAAAGATCATTTTTGTTAAAGGAAGAACGTGTTCCATAGGCACCAAGTGGGAGGAATGGGGCTCGGCACTGGGTGAGGTTAGGAGCTGCTGTCTGCTCCTCTAAGTCCCACCCAGCTGCCGTTCAGTGCACTCTGACCCAGGCAGCCCCTCCGCATGGCTGCGTGAGGCTGAGCCTACGGAGGTTGGAGGCCAACTCTTTCTTCCAAGACCTCACTGGATAACAGTGTTGGGAAAGGAGCCCAGGGCTCTGAGGACGCAAAGGAAGAAATGCCCAACCAGGTGGAGACAGTGGGGTGGCTGGAGCAGGGGTGACCTGTAGGCTTAGTGGGAGTTCCTCAGACGGAGTTCTTAGATTATCAGAGAATCTGCCCTGCAGACAGACAGGCTTAGGACTCCTGAGTATGGCAGGTGACATGTCCCCAAAGGGTCTGCATACCATACGCAAGGGAAGGAAGTGACACAAGAGCACGCAGGAAATGGCTAAGGGTCAAGTGAGTGTGGAAACCAGCTTATTTGGGGAAAAGAAGAAGATGTAGCTAGATAGGAGGACGAAAGCTGAAATGCCCTTCTGTTAGGATAGTTTGAAATAATTCCCCCAGGAAGCAGTGATCTGTGTCAGCCCTTCTCCTTCGGTGCTCGTTTGCCCAGGTTGGAGGGAGATCTGGTGCCGATTACCACGTTTTGGGGCATTAGGCAACGCAACAATAAAATCTGGGTCACTGCAGCACAAAGTCCCCTTTATTTTGACAAGTGTAGTTTTTACTCTGAAGTGTTATCATAAATAATTAAATTAAGCCAGAAAATGGCTTGTAGTGCGCTTTGCTGTAGTAACAAAGTCGCTGTAACCCCAGACACGGAACCACTCCTTTGGGGGGAATTCTCTGCTTAGAAACATTTGGGGATTTTTCAGCACTGGAGACTATTTGGACTAGCCAAGGCGGGGAGGCGGGGCGGGAGCTTCATTCCGTTCAGTGTTCTGTTCCTCTTCCCACAGGGGTATCCCCATCAGGTCTCACCCCATATTTGACCTGCAACTGTTGAACTATCAAGGGGACCACTCCTCTCTGCAAGTTGACCTGGGTGAACGAGGCTTAGGGTCTCTGTCAGGTACTAGGGCATCCATAAACCGGCACTTCTGGTCTCAGGCTTGCAGGGGCTCTCAAGACGGGCAGGCAGCTCCACTCACCTGCTGCTTTCATCCTTTTAGAGACAAGGAAACTGAGTCTCAGGAAAGAGAAGTGATTTGTTGGTTGTTGGATAGGTAGAAGCATCAGACAGGGAGTAGAGAAGACTCTAAGATGCAATGGGAAAGCTCTCCACCCCTCCCCTCCCTCAAGGCCCGAAACAGGTTCTCACTATGTAGTCCTGGCTGTCCTAGAACTTACTATGTAGACCAGGCTAGCCTCAAGCTCACAGAGATCTACCTGTCTCTGCCTCCCAAGTGCTGGGATTAAAAGTGTGCACCTCTATGCAGCATTGAGCAAATTCTTAAGAGGAGATCCAGAAGAATAGTCCTCCGAGTCCCAGCCAGACTTCTGCCATGACACCTGGGTAGTTCCTAAATGAAGCAAGTGAGATTGATCACTCTCTTGTGGAAAAAAGAAAGATGCCTTAGAGAAAATCCAGAGGCAGAATAGGCTGGTCCAAAGCAGGGGGGAGGTCCCAACCCTCGAGGTGATGGAATGACTGACTGTCTGCCCATTGTCCTAGTCACTCTTGCCCAGCTGAGCACCTGTGTGCCTTGTCTCCTCAGAGTCCTAAGACAAGGTAGGAGCTGGTGGCTGATTTTTAAGAAGCCTCCCAGGTCCAAAGGGCTTCCCTCAGGGACAATCCAACTCCTAAAGACAGTTCACCCAGTTAGAACGTCATAATCCTGGCTCCTGCAGGGGATCAGGATCTCTCTGCAAGATCCCTTCAGGGCAGATACCCATTGGAATGAAAGTGTGACCTACAAGACCTCACTTTCAAGCATTCCTCCCCGCCACCCCAACCCTCAGCTGTTTTTTTCTATCACCTTTAGCAGAAAGCAAAGCATGCTTTTCTAACTTCTCCAAACTCTGGACTATATAAATGATAGAGATGGAACCTGGAACAAAAATCACCCTCCGGGAAAATGGAGCCATATCAGAGATCTCTAAGGAGAGGCTGCCACTGCTCCAACCCACGGGCATTGCTGCACCGAGGGCTAGTGGCTCAGGTGTTTGGGAGTAAGGTGAACTTTTGCCTAGGGCTGTCAGTCCTCCTTGGAGAAGGCCAGCTCTGTGTGTGAACTGCATGCATGTCATCCCTGCCCCCCATAACACCCAGAGGAGAGCTCAGCCAACTGGGAAACCTCCACATAGCCTGTGTGTTCCTCCCACAGATCTGTGGGGTTCTAGACCACCTCTTTGCTCTGGGAACAAGAAAGGAATAGAGTGAAAAAAAAAATCACTATCAGGCAGAATCTACCATTGTCACCCCAAACTACAAACTAGACTGGGCCCTTGCGTTCTCTCTGAACCCCAAACCTGCACTTTGGGTACCCTGCCATGCTCAAACCTCATCTAAAGTCTCTCTCCTTCAGGCAGATCAGTATCCAACTTATTTCCGTGCCCAGTTCTGCACACAGTAGGTGTTCATGACGGCTTGAACAGAGCAGGGTTCCAAGATCAGGCCTGATGTCCTTGTCGGGGAGACTGCACTTGGCCTAGAAGAGGATGAGGGTGAGGATTGGAAAGGTCAGGAGGTCAGGAGATCAGAGCTACACAAGCCAACCCTTCAGTTTTCCCTGTGTCGCAGCCGGATCTCATCTCCTTAACACCGGCTGGTCTGTGACAATTGCATTCCCTCCCTAACGGGCACTGTGGGGATGTGTGTGGCCAGGTTGGGAGGAGGGGACTTTAAACTAGCAGCCTGTAGCCCCAGTCAGAGCCCAAACTCTAGTCCTTCCCTCTTTAGGCAGAGGCAGCTCGCTGGACCGTGTGACAAGGAGCCAGCCGAATTCATTTAGCAAAAGCGGATTTGGTGCTCTGCCCCGCAAGCACTCCCCGAGACGAGCAGATAGCGCCTGGGCGCCCCTCCCGTTCTCCCTCCCTCGAGGGTCTTTCACCCCCTAATCCACTGAGTGGGGAGCGGTCACGTGGGCCGCCAGCTCTCGACAGGAAGCTGTCGGCACCGCTGGCTCCCAGGGCCAGCTCCTTCACCGCCGGGAAGGCAGGCTGCCTTCCCCCAGCCCCGCTCCTTGAAACCCAACCCCTCTTTCCAGCTGCAACTCCAAAGAGCCTGGGGCCTAGCCCTCCCTGGGGACCCTGCAGCCTGCAGATCTCACGGTCAGGGAATTTTCCCTGTGCGGTGTTCCAGGCGGGCAGAGCCTTCAGAACAAAGGGCAGAGAGAGCACGCAGGCTGTCTTCCCCTTCTCCCTTCTCTTCCACCCGCCTCTCATCAAGGGAAAGGAAAACCGATAAAAGCCGACCCCCACTCCGATCTGGGGCCAGCAAAGGCTTGGAGAACAGAAACCAGCCTTCCCGGAGAAGCAGCACCCTGGAGGAACGGGGTCTAGATCGTTCTGGAGCAGCTTTCCTTTCTTCCAGCTCTGCTCCCTAAGGAGAAAACTGACCTGCACTCTCCCTGGCTGCACTGTGTCTAACAGCCTAAAGTCAACGCGTGGCTGGAGGCGGGGTCACAGTCGGGGCTTCAGGGAGTCAGACTGAGCTGGTTCCTGTACCCAAGGGAAAGGCTATTTATAAAAGAACAATCGGGGGCTTGGTGTTGCTCCTTAAGAACTCAGCCAATCCCTTGTTGCTGGGTTAACACTATAATAAAACAACGGAGTGGAAGGGGTCTTCTGCACCAAGCACGGCCTCAAACCCTGAACTCATGACTGATACCGCTCTTGGGATGCCCCGAGCGCCTTGGCACTCACAGGGTGCCTTACAATAATCTTCCTGAGTTTTTTTCGAGCCTACCTCTATTCATTCAGCAAACACTGAACCTACTATGTGTTGGGTACTATGTCCAGTCCCTTGCTGGAAGCTGAACACACTGGGACCCCCTCCAAGGGTCACATCAGCTCAAGAGGAGTCTGGAAAACAGAAATGTTTAAAGATAGGGACCAGCTGTAATGACCTCATTAACTTTCTGGGAATAGGACTGCTCCAGTGACTTTTTAAAGTCCTAGGAAACAGTGAAGGGGGCCAGCCCTTCCTCTGTGATCCTGCCTGAACTATTTATTTGCCTAGCAAACCGTTTCTTCATAGATAGTGTAAAAGGAAAGGTTTCAGACCAGCCGGAGGCAGAATTTTCCCCAAATACAGAGTGAGTGGGGTCTGAATTAATTAGGGCTTTCTGTAGCTTAATGTATAAACCTGGGCTCAGGAAATTTGGCCTTTAAAGCAGGTGCCCTTTCAAATGAGTGGGTTTCATGTAACTATTTTAACATCAGCTTCATTACCCTTTATGGGCTGAGGGAGTGGTGGGGGAGCAGAGGAAGGGGTCTGGTGTGACTGCCTCTGAGAGAGAAGCGAGAACCATAAAACAGCCTCAGGGTCCCCACAGCTCTCTTCCAACCAGGACTGGGGATGACATGCCCACCTCCCCAGGGAGGGGAACTCACACTTGTAGACCCCACTTACATGACCTCTAGTCTCAGGTGAGGCCAGGGGCCAACACTCGCAGTACTCCCCGCCCCAGCCCCAGCAGGGTTTCCTTCTTAGGTCTCCACTATTCTGGGATGTTTGGTTCTAGCTTGCAGGCAGCCTCTGAAATGCTCAGCCTGAACTGCTGCAAGACATTCTCAAGAACCGGTGGTTACTCCCTGCTGCCACTTGGCTAACCTGAAGCCCTTCAGTCCCTATGCGTGAAGCTCTTTGTATGGTCTGTCCGGCCATGTACAAGCTCAGCTACCCTCTTAGTTCAGTATGGCAGCCACCAGACACTCAGAGCTGTTCTCAGTTGAGATGTGTTGTGTGAAATACATACCAGGGTTTGCAGATTTGCTATGAAAAAGTAATGGAAAGTAGCTGTTAATTTCTATATCATCTGCAACAGCAGCACTTAGGATCTGAGGTAGAAGGATCTACAGGGCTAGGAAGCTCAACTCCAGCCTGAACTACGTAACGAGAACTGACTCAAAATGAAGTATATGTATGTTTGTCTGGGGGTCTTATATGTTAAATGGTAATGTTATGGATAGTATGGCCTAAATAAAATACATCATTTACAATGAATTACTTGTTTCTTTTCACTTTTTTTTTCTTTTAATGCAGCAGTTCTATAATGTGGTTCCCACTGGGAGCTTGCATTGTCTTTCTATTAGATGCTGTGCTTTGGACTCTGTGCAGTACAGTGAGCCTGGGCAGGGGGCTCCATGTGGCACACCAAGCCTGCACTGGGGGGTTTCATGCATTGAGTGAGCCTGGCATGGTTATTCCATGCACACAGTAAGCCTGGGCTGGGGGCGCCATGCACGCAGTGATCCTGGGCTGGTTATTCCATGCACACAGTGAGCCTGGCATGGTTATTCCATGCACACAGTGAGCCTGGCATGGTTATTCCATGCACACAGTGAGCCTGGCATGGTTATTCCATGCACACAGTGAGCCTGGCATGGTTATTCCATGCACACAGTGAGCCTGGCATGGTTATTCCATGCACACAGTGAGCCTGGCATGGTTATTCCATG
>PVIU01015090.1:0-49590 GCA_004026605.1 Ondatra zibethicus
GAGGAGGAGGTGGAGGTGGTGGTGGAGGTGGTGGAGGTGCTGGAGGTGGTGGAGGTGGAGGTGGTGGTGGTGGTTTGTTGAGGCAAGGTCTCATTATGCAGACCAGGCTCGTCTTGAATTCGTAGAAATGCCCCCCTTTGCCTCTTCAATGCTGGGATCAAAGGCATGTCTCCTACACCCAGCCCAGTTTTCCTCCTAGAGACACCAGAAGTGGCATTTCTGCTAGAATGTTGCTAAGCATCTTGTGGTTACGAGACAGTCCTTATCCCTATGAATTTTCTGTCCAGACCTGACGTGGTAGTGCATGCCCTCACTCCCCACACTGCAGAAGAGAGGAAGGGATACTGCAACTTTCAGGCCAGGCTGGAATACACAGGGAGTTGTAGGACTCCCAGGGCTTCACAGTAAGACCCCATCTCAAAACAAAACAAAAACAGAAGTTGTGAACTCTGGAGAGGCGCCTCAGTCAGTAACATGTTTGCTGGATCGGCACCAGAAGTTGAATCCAGTGGCCAGAATGCATGTAAAGAGCTGGATGCTACAACACACATGTCTGGGAGAAGGCGGAGATAGCTAGATTCTGAGAATATGCTGGTGAACCGAAGTGGTAAGCTCTAGGCTTGGTGAAAGACTGTATCTCCAAAAATTAGAAGCAATTGAGGAAGACATCCCAACATCAATGTCATACTCATATAACACCACACACACACACACACACACACACACACACACACACACACACACACACAACTGGGGAGAAAGAGAGACCACATCCACCACCATCATCATCATCAACAACAAAATCCGAAGACTTCCTAGTTCACAATGGCAGTGCCCAGTCTGAGAGGCCCCGAGAGAGGAGTGAGAACACATCCCGAGTCCCTGCTGAATCATAGCTACACCTTTGCCGACATTATTCTATGAGGCAGGGTCTCTCACTGAACCTGGACTGAGGCTGGCAGGCAGCAATGGGATTAGAGGCACACAAGCCAGCATGGGTTTTGAGGATTTTAACTCAGGTCATCTCCCGACATAGGGTCTAGTTCTCTGAGTTCCTCCTCCATGTGAGGCAGGCAAGCACAAGGCTGCCTTTTTGGTCCTGTGGGCTACTTACTTACCTGGGGCTCCCACACTAGAAGGCAGGAAGAGAAATCCTGCCCTGGTTCTAAGTGACAAATGCCCAGCCCAGAGACAGAGCCTATGAGAGAGAGCCCTCTGGAGCCCATATCCTAGACAGGGTGAGGAAGCCTCACCCCACAGCGGTCGTCCATTCTCTCTGCAGACTCAAACTGAGCAATTACTGTGCCGGGGTGCTTCTTCAGCCAGACACCCCAGCATGTGATAGAGAATGACCACGTGGTCAGGGCTTCCATTACTCATTAGTTATACTAGTCATTTTCCATTGGTTATATTAGAATTCCAATCAAACTCCAGACGCCGAGGCTTCCACATCGTCATGGTTGAGGATAGGCAGTGGGACCCAAGGGGTGACACATTCCAAGGACATGCAGGCACCGTCTGTAGAGCTGCATGCACGTTGCCCTATGGTCTCTTCTTTGAACAATGGTCTTGGGAAGCCCTACAGCTTTGAAGCCAGGTCAGGAGTTGAGGTGGCCTGGGGAACTCTGAGTTTGGGGCTGCTATCTGACATGAGGGCATTGTGGGGTCTGCATTGACTATGGGAGGAAGGACTGGGCTCACAAGACATATTAAGGCTGGATGAGCTGGGGTAGGCGTGACAAACAGACCAGGGATCGTCATCTGAGGATGAGGCTGGGGAGGTGAGAGTAGAAATGACTCGCCACCTCCACCTCTGAAGGAGGGGCGGATTGGAACCTGTCCCCATCACAGCCACTCAGCACTGGTAGGGGAGTCATTGTGTAGTGGTCTGTGTACTGGCCTGCTGTGGCCATTCCCACGGGGATACACACAGCACCCTGTATTCTTCTCTCCCTCGGTCCCCACAGTGACCACTCTGAGACAGAGACACTCAGATCCCTCTAGTTTGCTGCATATTTAAAAAGCCAAGAGGTGGAGAAATGGCTCAGTCTCTAAGTGTTAGCCAAGCATGATGGTGTGTGCCTACAACACCAGCTCCAAGGAGGCAGAGACAGGGGATACCTGGTACCCACTGGCAAGCCAATCTAGCTGAGTTGACTAGCTCATGACCAATGAAAGGCTGCCTCAAAGATCAAAGTAGGGGCTGGAGAGATGGCTCTGTGGTTAGGGCCCATACTGCTTCTGCAAGAACCGAGAACCTGAGTTCAGTTCCCAGCACCTGTGCTGGGTGCCTCTCAAACTCCCACAACTTCAGTTCCGGGGATCTTATACCTTCATGGACACCTGACTTAAATGCGTATACCCTTCCCCCCAGACACATACACATACATACTAAAAATAGTAAAAATAAGGTGAAGAGTTCCTGAGGACTGGTACCCAATGTCTTCAGCCTCCGCAGGCATGTACATGTGTACACACACACACACACACACACACACACACACACACACACAATGTCAGCCAAAGCACAAAAGATCCCCAGACAGGGCCCCATTGGAGGAATCCTGCCCCTTCTACTCTTAAACTCTGCCAGTAATTTTTCTACAAAGACCAGCCTGCGCCAGGGTGTTAGGCCTGGACCCAGAAATGGCAAGAATGGTAAGTGAAAAGGGAAAAAAATGAAGCCAATTTGAGTATTTGGCAGCCTTTAGATTTCAAAGCAATCAATTTGTCAGGTGGAATTCAATTTTTCTTTTCCTACATTCAGCCAAAATCAGAGTCCACAGGCTTCGCAGTGCCTGGGAAATCTCTGTAGAAGACAGGTTGGCTAATTGTGCTCTCTCGCTTGGCGATTCCAACCGATCCGTAGACACATAAATAAGCCTGTTACTGGGGCAGCGAGGAAAGTGGGATTTATTAATTTAAATGAGCTGGTGTGGAGGTCTCTGGGGAGGGTGCCTGCGTTACTCACTTGCGAGTCCCAGGGTGTAATTTACAGCGACTTTTCGCTCTGTTTTGGACTCAGTCAATGCCAGGGTATAAATTCTCCCTGGTTATTATTACCATAATTCATTATTCATTGAATGTTGACTCTGTGTAACACAGCAGTAGAGAGAGACGCGATCCTCCCATGGGATGGGAAAGACGCATCTGCCACAATCCCAAGGAGATGGGGTGTGATTCAGGGGAGGAGGGACGCCTCCTCAGGACCCTGCTGGAGGCTTCAGAGTTGGGATTCTGGTTAAGAAGTCTTCTCAAAGGCAACTGGCTTGGGGCATAGAGAATGTAATTTAGACTTAGTGATGAATGTCTGGGAAATCAGAGCTGTTCATGACTGGAAGAACTCAGGGAGGGGAGAAAAGGGGAGGGTAACGGCATGTGCATGCCAAACCATTCCTGCACTTTTACCTTCAGTTGAGAACCAAGGGGGAGACATTTATTATAAATTTCACACAGTCATGAAATCAGCCTGAGTGCCCATCGGCGGATACATGGGTAAAGAGAATGTGGTACATGTATATATTCTGTGAAGTACTATTTGGCTGTAGAAACAGAATGGAGTCATGGTTTGTTTTTGTTTTGTTTTTAGGAAAGAAAAGATAGATCTGGAAATCACTGTGTGAAGTGAAAACAAAGGAGACTCAGAAAAACAAATATCCTGGGTTTCTTCTTATATATAAAACCTTGCTTTAAAAGCAACTATAAGTGAAAGAGAACTATTAGGGAAAGCGAGGAAGACCAACAGGAGGGGGGGATGGGAGAATGTGGGGGAAATATGATCAGAGTACATTTTAGACACACTTGAAAATGTCTGGGAATCCATGACTTTGGGCAGTGACATATGCTAATAACCCTTCTGACAGCGTCTCTTACAGCCCAGACTGGCCTCAAACTTACTATATAATGGAGTATGACTTTGAACTTCTGATCCTCTTGTCTCCATGTCCTGAGTGTTGGGATTGCCATCAGGCCTCATAATCTAGTAATTCAAATATACATCCATGCAAGCAATAAATAAGGAAGGGTCAAGGCAGGAGGGGAGGAGTCAGCACAGGCATCCATAGGACTCCACCGGGACTCCCCCTGCCCCACCCACAGGACCTCACTGGGACTCCCACTGCTCCATCCACAGGACCCCACCAGGACTCCCACTGCTGCACCCACAGTTGTGCCCCTCCCAGTCCTCTGGGAAAGCTGCAAGTGCTTCTACCAACTGAGCCTCCTCTCCAACAGAGCCCTCCTCCCCTCTTTCCACCACCAGGCCCATTTTTAATCAAACATACTAAGGCACAGAAAATTTAAATGTCTAGCAGGGGGCCACCCAGTTGCAAAGTGCCAGAGCTTGGATGAGAGCCCAGCCTGAGCCAGTTCTAGAAAACTCTCTCTATTGACACTGGGTCCATCCTGTGTTTTATAGAGAATGACCCTTGAGCCCCTTGTTGTCCCTCTCAAGGCAGAGCTCCTGGCTGGCTGCGCTGATCCACTTCATCTCTTCTGGAAGCCGGCAGTGACAAGCCTCTCAGCACGCCTGAGCGTGTGGCTGCAGGGACCAAGAGCCTGATTCCCATGCAAATGAACTCAGGGCTAGAGACGGTTTAGCAAGCTTCTCCCACCCCAGCTCTGGCATCATCTTCTCCCACCCCAGGTCCCGGCATCATCACCACCAGTGTCTTCGAGCAGAACCCTGGACAGCTTTCCGTGGTCCCATGGTGTGACTACACAAACCAGGCTGGCTCTTCAGTGGATGCTGGAAAAGGCTGGAGCCCTTACTTAGGGAGCATCCCAGACTGGAATGTGTGATGCTTCCAGTGAGCAGAGCTCACAGCATCCCTGCAGGCATCAGCATCACAGCATCTCCACCGTCCTCCGGGTGGAACACTGAGAGTCCTGGTAAGAGATGCCACTCAGGAGGACCTGAGCAGCCTGGCTTGACATATCAGGATAAAGGGAACCCTATTGTTTGCTAATGAGAAGCCCAGCAGCCCCTTAGCAACAGTTTGGCTTTTGAGTTTCAGTTACTAAAATCAAACATGATCTCAACAAAGGAAATGGAAAGTTCCAGAAGTAAACAGTCCATAGCCTTAAAAATCACATATCATTCTGAGTAGCAAGAAGAAATTTGCTGTCTGTTCCATCCAGCCCTGGACTCCGGCTGCTCCTTTGCCCAGCACGTCCCTGCTATCTACCCTACCCTTGCCTGCCAGTCACTTGATGGTCTTGATCATCGTATTGATGGCGCAGTATCTTAGGGCTGTGGGCATGCCACCATTATTTTACAAAATAGCTTCACTAAATGCAAACAAATTTGAGACAGGGAAAAGAGCAAGCTCGAGGACCTGGGTTCAAGTCCCCAGTACCAAGGTAAAAAGCCAGGTTGGCCCTAGTCTCCTATAACTCTAGCACTGTGGGGATCAGATCCTTGGGGCTCACTGACTGTCAGCACAGTCTCCAGGGAAGGGTAGAAAGTGACAAGGCAGGACACCTGACATCGTCCTCTGGCCTCTGCTTGCACCCACCTGACCCAGGCTCTCAATATGCTTCTGTTTCCCACACCCTGACTCCCAGATTCCTTCCTTAGCCTTTGATCTGACCACTTCATTTCTTAGCACATTCCATTGACAAGGCCTGCGCTTCCTCAGGGAGCAAGGAATACCTTGTAAGTCATAAGTCATTCCATCCATTATTGCCTGTGGAAAGAGTAAAATAATTCCTCCTCGAGGCTGGGTGAAAACGATGAAGCAGAAAGGAGGGACATTTACTGCCTACCGTGGGGTGGGGGGTGGGAGGTGATGGAATACATACTAAGACTGGCCTAGTCTGTCCCCAGCCCCAGAGGGCTGCCTATATTGAGCAAATGATTCCTGTGTGACCCACCTGTAAACGCAGCATTAATGGATTCCTCCAGAGTACCCCAATCGGCAGCAGCCATCCCTCGTTTGTTACCTCTTATCCCCAGAATAGGCCCAATAGGCCCACACAGCTGGTATTATTATCTCTAGGTAGAGATGTGTGATTTGTGTGTGATTTGAGGCCCAGGTAGGTTAAGCAGTCAGTCTAACATCACACAGCTTGCCTGTGGCATAGCCAGGACACACCCCTGCTTTGGCTCCAAATGCTACCAAGGTTCCTTATGGACACTGTTCAGTGTTTCTGACACGGTCTATGCTGAGAAATGAACTTTGCACCGTGACAAGCAGCACCTTCTGCCCCAGTGACTGTCACACTGTCACACTGACATCTAGAGATCTGTTGTGTATTCTGGGAGGCTTGCCCTGAGGGCAGCTGCTGGGGTTGGGGGTGGGGGGAATCTCCCTTACTTCCTCCTTCTCCTGCTCCCTACCTGAAGGCCACTGCTGCTCCTGATGTGTCCTCCCTGCCAAGTTGGGAGAAACATACCTCTCTGGGATCCTCCAGTTACTGCTGGCCCCCATGGATTCCTGTTCCTACCCCTGGGTCTTCTTTCTCTATCCCCTACTTGATTTCCCTTCAGTTAAGTTATTTCTCTTGCTCTTTCCTTCTCTTATTAGAAGAAATTAATTAGAAGAAAGTTCTCTTCTTCTACAATGTGCATGGCCTTACTTACTGAAAAAGCAAAAAAAAAAAAAATACATAGCTTTTCTTTTGAATAAAAGGAGAATGTTTCAGACTATACCCAGAAAGTTCCATGGAAACTCTGCAGACCAGTCCTGTCTTTTTGGCAAAAGAAGCTGAAGTTAGGAAAAGAGGCAGTGGTCTAGGCCCCTGAGAGTGCTGGTGAGCTCGCTGAAGAATCAGGGCTGTTAGTCACACAGGATTGAGGTGTGTGCTGAGCCATCCTGGGGCCTTTTTCCAGCTCTGTCTTCAGGCCCACAGCACTGTATGTGGTCAGGGCTTCCAGAAGCCTACCTTGTTAGAGCAAGAGGGGCCCCAGCAATTGCTTAGTCCCACCTTCTTATTTTACAGGTGACGAAGCCATCTCCAGCAACACCACATGCCACTCATTCAACGCAGGCTTAGCTCCTTAGCTCAGGCTTCCAAGAAAAACCACCAAACCCATCTCTGCTGAGAGGCAACCTGTACAGCCCTGGTGTCTGATGTCTGGGGCTGCTCCCCAAAGCATCCTGAGAGGCAAGAGGCACCCACTGTCCCACCTAGCTTCCCTAGCCTATAGAAGCAAGAGCATCAGGAGTTACAGGGAGAGAAGGGAAGCTGAGGTCTCTGGTCCTAAGAGCCAGGGTATCTCTGAGAATGGGCATTATTGACCTGGATGAGGGGAAGGGCCAAACAGGGCAACAACTTCATATTCTCATTGTCAAAGGCTCCAGTCCTAGTCTCTGGGCATGACCTCCAGGGTGGGAGCTCATCCCTGGGAGCTAAAAGAGGATATGGGAGGCTGGGAGAAAATATGATAATATCCATTTATAGGTCTTTTAATTGCTATTAAACTTTTTGCCTTTCATTGTCTAATTCATGGTTCTCAGTATTATATGCATAAAACTTACAAATTAATACACTTATTTTAGAATTATACAAGTCTAAAAAGGGTTTTTTGCTACTGCGTTGAGGTAACTCTGAAAGCAGGATCCAGTTATTGAAAAGGGCTCTTGGAATCCTAACCAGTCTTGTGGTCATTTTCCTAAGGTTGGCTAGTCTTGTGAGGATCCCTGTGTGATCCCAAAGCCAGGCCAATTAAGAACAGCCAAAGCTACTGCGATGGTTCCCTGGCTTTAACCCATTCATTCCATGACCAGGTATGTGTATGCAAAGGCAGCATCCACCCTAGAGAGGGGCCCTGAGGGACCGCTGTGGGCTGAGCAGTACTGGTAAAGCACAGAGCAACCATCATAAACCATGGTGGGCAGAGATCGATGGGGAAGGCTGTGCTATAGGCTGTGTGGATCTGCTCAGCACATTTCCCAGCTTGCTCCAGGGATACCATCTCCACTTCCCAAGCATTGGCATTACAAGCTGGGCACTAGACTTGACTGACATTTATATGGAGGCCACATACACAAATTCTGGTCCTGGTGCTTGCACTCTGAGCACTTTACCCACTGAGCTAGTGTCTCCCGGGCCCCAGTGTTACCTCGTTCTCAAAACCAGTGGCTTTTGCATACCTGTGATCAAATACCCAACACCAACAACTTCAGGAAACAAACATTTATTTTGGCTCATCATTTTGGAAGGTTCAGTCTGTTGTCATGTGGCCTCATGCATTGTCAGCAGAACACTGTGGCAGTGGGCACATGGGACAAGGGAGTGTTGTTCACATCACGGTTGTTGGTGCATAAATATAGCTCTCAACTCAAAGGGAATAAGTTTATTCTGGGGCCAATATGCGTGGCCATGACCCAGGGAACAGAGATTCAGTTTATCACAAATTTTATGTTCCAAAGCTAAAAGTTTCACGAAATTTTTATAGTGACAGAAAAGGCATAACTCAAGGCACTTTCAAATACATAGGAAGAGACAAAGGGTAGGCAGTTGTAGCAAGGCAGAGAAACCTCTGTTCCTGGCCCTCAGATGCGGATGACATGATTGCTCCTTTGTTTGGTAGAAACCAGGGTTCCAGAAATGTTTTACCCGTTAATCACAAGGTTGTTAGGTTTAGCACAGAGGCAGGCAGGAAATGACCACTGAGTGGGCTAAAGACAGACCAAGACAAGTTGTGATTGGGCTCTAGACCTTCCTGTTGCAACCTCTCCACAGTAGCGAAAGTTCTAATCAGCTAATCAGCTGTGTAGAAAGTTTAGGGTAAGGTTAATAGAAGGCTTTGTTCATGTAGCAAACCAGGAAGCAGAAATGGCAGGAAGTGGCCAGGGACAGTACATCCCCAAGGATCTGTCTCCAGTGACTTACTTCTCCATCCATCCCCACATTACACAACTTTCACAGACACTACAGATAATATGACCAACTTGGGACCAAGCCTTCCATACATGAGCCCCTGGGGACATTTCAGATACAAGCCATGACTCCAGGTTATTCAGATCGCCCATTACAGTGTAAATAGCATAGAAATCATGATTATATTGGTAAATAAATAATAGCAAGTCGTGACAGTTGTGTAGCTTGGTCTCTTGGACCTGTCCCTGGTGCTTAGCTGGCTTTTAGAAACTTGTTCCCATACTGGATTACCTTGCCCAACCTTGACACAAGGGGAGGAGTTGGATCCTATCTCAACTTGACAGGCCATACTTTGCTGAAGCTCACGGAGGCCTGCTCCTTTCTGAATGGAGATGGAAGAGTGGAAGGGGAGAGAGGTATATGAGAAGCGGAGGAGGGGACTTGGAGGGGAGGATGGGGGGGAACTTCAGTTGGTATGTAAAATACATGAAAAATGTTATCTAAATAAAATAAAATAATAACTAGAGAAAGAAGCCTTGGAACTGAAGAAATGGCTCAGCGTGCAAAGCCTTTGCATACAAGAGTGTGGACCTGAGGTCAGATCCCCAGCCCCACATAAATGCTGTGTAGTCCTGGCGGCCCAAGTGTAATCCGGTGAGGGCAGACGGGCATGGACTCTCCAGCGAAAGATGATGTGTTCGAGTGAACTGGTATGCTCTGGGTTGGACTGAGAGACCCTGCCTTAAAATATGAGGAGAGTAGTTGAGGACACACTTATACTCACATACATAGACACACCTGTACATATTTCCACCTATACATATGTCACCATGCATACACACACACACACACACACACACACAAAAGCAAACCTTACACACACACACACACACACACACAAGCAAACCTTACACACACACACACACACACACACACACACACACACACAACACTCACAACCTATGGAATGGTTGGTAGAGTCCTAGGACCCAAGCCCATCAGCAGAAAGCTAACTCTACAAGGCTGACTAATAGTGCCCAAAGAAAGGAGAAAGGCTCCAGCCCAAGGATGAGGAATCCCGGGCTCACATGGCTGCTGCAGAGATAAAGTCTTCCCCTTTGCAATGCTTTCCTGTCGCCACTGCTCTCTTTTGGCTTCGGGTAATAACCCAGCAGATTATCTAGTGGGCTGTCTCAGCCAGGGTATTTGCTGCGATGGCGGTGCCCAGGTGACTTGCACCAACTGGAATTCTCCAAGGTCATTGCTATTATCACTGATCAGAAGTTCATCCTGGGAGAATTTAGGCTGTGCTGATTTAAAAACCAAGCCCCAGAGCCTGTGTCACAGGGCAAAGTGGCAGAGATGTTTAGCCCGATGGAGAGGACAGGCAGGAGTCCGGGATCTTCTCCTGTAGGTCAGAGCAGAGCTTATTTAGGAAGAGAGAAAGTTAAAAGTGCAAGAGGAACATTTACTTGTTTAATTGACCGTAGATTTTCATGGCAATAATTTGCAGTGAGAAACAAAACTTTTTCAAGGTCACGGGTCTGGGCATGGCTGGGTGAGGGAAAGGATTGGGTGAGTGGCTTTTTAAATGACTTTGCTGATTTCTCCTGGGCTTGAGCACCAGTTGATGAATGTCTGCTGTTCAATGGGTAGCTCCCACTGGACTGGCTTTGCTCTCAGTCCCGACTCTTGCACCAACAACACCTAGAAGGAGGGAGAGAGAGAGAGCACCAGCCCCTCTCAAAGTCACTCAGTGGCTCACTAAACTCCAGGAAGGCAGTGTGGAGGTCAGAAGAGAAGACCGCTTGAACACACAGCCGACAGAGGCTGCAATACCATGTCTGGGCTGAAATGGTTCAGGTTGTGTATCAACCCTTGACCCATGAGCTATGTGCATCCCATAGCTTACTTAAGACATGAGATTACTGAACTTGGAGCTCAGTTTTATCCCCAAGAAGTCAAGTTTGGCTACCCATCCTCAAGAAGCCAATTAAACAGCCAAATTAGTAAAGAAGAAGAAGAGGAGAAGGAGGGGAAGATTATCTAATGTGGCGGCCACATTGAGAAGAGGATCAAAGACAGCCCTCTACTCCATCCTTGGGGTTCTGAAGTGAAATCAAAGTTTAAATAGGAGAGGGGTATGCACACATAAGCAGTCCTGGTTAAGATATGGTACCACCCACCACTAACCCATCATTGTCTGGGCTTCAACCGGGTGCTCATCCTGTCAGGCGGCCTGATGACTTGCTAGAACTGCCTAAAGTCTTTCTGGGAGACAAACTTACCCTCTGCCTGGTGCTATTCCTTCTCCCAGTATGAGATTCCTGGGGAAAACTTCCCATTTCCTTGGAGTTCATTGCTTAAATAGTCTAATAGTCAAGTTGAGAGTCGGAATATCTTTATTTATGTCTCTATGGGTTACATTGTATGTGTGATTTATTTTTGGAGCTCAGCTATGTGGATCTCCAGACTTAGTAGATGATAATAAGTCACAATGTCAAGAGGTTAAACACTGACCTATGTTGGAGTAGACCTTCAGAGTCATCAAACTTGACCCAAAGTTGAATTTATGGAGAAGGGGACTCAGAAAATCCTGTACTCAGCCTCCTCCACTTCCTCTATGTAAAGCTGAGGCTTAGAGTAGCATCCACTGCTGTGCTGATGATGAGCTGGGGACCTCTACTGCTGTCCCCACTGTGTCATTCAGCATTAATGTGGGGTCTGGTGCCTCTTCATGGACAGGCCCACCAGATCACGCCTTGTGCTTATTCTTAGGGCTTATCAAAGAATTTGACATCCAGTGAGGGCTTCGTACTTCAATGAGTGAATGGACATATGGAATATTGGATGGGTGAATGGGTGAATAGATGGATGAAGGAATGGGTAAAATGATGGATATGGTTGAATTAATAGATGGATACAGATGAATAATTGATAGAGTGACTTACCCAAGCAACACAGTGTGATGGCAGATCTATGGCACCTCATTGTAGAACCAGCGCTGGGATCCTTCCACAGTTCATGCCAACCAAGGGGTGACACAGAGGACACCTGGCTTCAAACTCCTGGAGTTTGGGTCCCAGTCTGTTAGCTAGCTGCAGGTGGTTATGCAGTCTTGCAAGTTCAAGGAGAAATTTGCTGGCCAGCTGTAGGATGGGCAGTTAGCACTCATGGCATCTATCGGCCCTGGAGTGGAGTTCAATTCTTCCCAACCAGTGCCGGCCCATAACTGTCCACAAAGGAGATTCCAGCCTGGCTACTGCTGCCCATCCTGGGCTGGGCTGTCTGTGTCTGAACCCCTGCTGGGCTAGCTAAGGCCGCCCTAGTTGCAGTCCACCCTCTCGTCCATCATTCCTACTTTCTGCCTGGTCTACATTTTTCTCAGACTTTCTTCTAATTAAACCCAACAAATCATAATCTCCCAGCAGGTAGAAAGATGGACGATACTCCTGCCTCTGAAGATGGTTGTGAGGAGCCTTGGCTCATGTCGGTGGAATCAGAACCTTGTCTGGGTGAGTGCTCAGAGGCACTAACCTGAGTTATCAGAGGGAGTCTGGTTGGCACAAGAATCCTGTCTGGTGAAGGGAGTGCATTGAGGCTACAGCACTCAGGCTAACTCCATGTCCTGGTGGAAGTCAGGTCAGAAACAAGGCCAGCTCAGTTCCCTTTCCTGAGCATGCTAGGGAGGTGTTACAGGGGAGGGTTGCCTGTAAACAAGAGAATCAGACTTTCTCCAGGTTCTAGATGGCAGGAGTATCCTGACTTCCTCCCATCCCCCAAGCTGAGTGTTGTGGAACATTAGTTGAAGATGTGTTATATTTGTTTATGCTGTGGATATTTGTTTAAGATGTGTTGCTTTTTTTTATGTTGCATTTGTTTAACTCTGTGAAGTTGTGTTACTTTGCCCAACTAAAACACCTGATTGGTCTTATAAAGAGCTAAGCAGCCAACAGCTAGGCAGGAGAGAGGGATGGGTGGGGCTGCCAGACAGAGAGAATAAATAGGAGGATAAATCTAGGCTGGAAAAAAAGAGAGGAGGAAAGAGCAAGAGAAGAAGGGGAGGACTCCAGGGGCCAGCCACAGAGTAAGAATGAAAAGAGATATAAAATAAAGAAAGGTAAAAAGCCCACAGGCAAAACATAGTTAAAGAGAAATAGGATAATTAAAGTTAGAAAAGCTGGCTAGAAACAACTTATTCATAAATAAGAATAAGTCTCCATGTTTTTATTTGGTAGCTGGGTGATGGACCCCCAAAGACTAAAAAAAAAAAAAAAAAAAAAAAAAACTACAACTGAGCCCAGACACACTATGGTGACCTGTTGGAGGCTCAGCTCCTTTTGAGGGAGGTAAGACTTCCTCTGTGGCTCTCAGAGAGTCTGACTCTCCTTTTCTGGATGCCTTGGCCACTCCCCCAACCCCATCCATGTTCTCCAAAGGTCTACCTCCTACTTTCGTCTCAGCCAAGTAGCTGAGAACAAAAGAACCAGAAAGTCCTAATCCGTGTCCACCCCTCACAGTGCGGTCACATCCCAGCCAGAGCCAGGCTCTTCCTTTTGAAACAGTTTCTGCTACATGAGGAGAAGCATCTACAGTGTCTGCCACATGAGAAGATGTCACATCTACAGTGTCTGTCCAATGAGGAGATGTCACATCTACGGTGTCTGTCCCATGAGGAGATATTCCCATATACAGTGTCTACTGCATGAGGAGATGTCATATCTACGGTGTCTGTCCCATGAGGAGATGTCACATCTATGGTGTCTGCCACATGAAGAGATGTCATATCTATGGTGTCTGCCACATGAGGAGATGTCACATCTACAGTGTCTGTTCCATGAGGAGATATTCCCATATACAGTGTCTACTGCATGAGGAGATGTCATATCTACGGTGTCTGCCACATGAGGAGATGTCATATCTACGGTGTCTGCCACATGAGGAGATGTCATATCTACGGTGTCTGCCACATGAGGAGATGTCACATCTACAGTGTCTGTCCCATGAGGAGATATTCCCATATACAGTGTCTACTGCATGAGGAGATGTTACCATCTACGGTGTCTGTCCCATGAGGAGATGTCCCATCTACGGTGTCTGCCACATGAGGAGATGTCACATCTACGGTGTCTGTCCCATGAGGAGATGTCACATCTACGGTGTCTGCCACATGAGGAGATGTCACATCTACGGTGTCTGTCCCATGAGGAGATGTTCCCATCTACAGTGTCTACCACATGAAGAGAATCATCCTAATCACAGTGTTCGATTCCCTCTTAGCTCTGATATTCTATAAGAGTGGCTGGACAGTTTCCTCTCTACAGAGCTTGAGAGGAAATAGTTAACAGATTGTCTGTTATAATACCACTGAGGCCTGGTATTGTCCATATCAGCAACCAGAGACAGCAGACCCAAGTGGGCACAGCTGTACCCCATGATAGCACCTTTACTGCATAGTCTCCCACCCAGGGCTTCGAATTACCTATACAACTCAGACTTCTTCTGCTGGGCCCTGGTGTCCTGTCTGCCATATCATATAATACATTTGGGGAACTCCCCTGGGGGGTAGTCCTCTCTAGTGGGCTTGGGGACACTGCTGGCTGCCTTGCTGACATGATTCCCCTGCTGTAGCAACTGATGCCACCAGACTCCCCTTTGTGTATCTGCTCATCTCCTCAGGGTCGCCCATGAGGTCTGATGGCTTTAACATACTGGGCTCCGAAGGGATGGATTAAGTCAGCACCACCTGCAAGCTGGACCCTAGTGATTTCCCAGGCAGGGAACAGTGAAGATTAGTGAGCTGTGGATGTGTGGGGAGGTTCTTTCCACAGATATGTCTTCTGTTACAGGAGGACCCAGGAAAGGAGCTGGTTCTTGGCACTAGACAGTAGCAAAGGAGAGGTCCGACCAGGAAGGGAACCAGAGCCAAAGACTCCATAGAGAGATACGATCAGAACCCTAAGGGATGGGAACCACTGGAGCAGCTGGTCCTCAAGTTAGTTGTCTCTGGACTCTTCAGTGATGAAGTCACCACATCATGGCTTACCTAAGCCCAAGATAAGTATTCTGTCCGTCACTTAGAGGGAAAGGGATTCTAATGGATGTAGCTGGGGAACTCAGACAAAAGGGACCCTCACACACCATAGCTGGACCCCAAAGCAATGAGTCTGCCATGGCGGAACCTCACTTGCGTGGATACAGATGACAAGGAAATCGCAGGACTGGTTGATCCTAAGGGACACAGTGCATGACAGGGCAGACAGACTCAACTCCTGCCATTCCTGCCTGGAAACATAGCAAGAATAACAGGAAGAGGGTGACAACCTTGACCCTTCAGCACCAAAGCAAGGTCAGGGCGAGCAATACGTAGTCAGCTGGGGTTCACCTAACATGGCTGCCTTTATATGCTTCCGCCCCTCCCCCTGCCAATATGCCCTTAAAGGAGCAGAGTTCTTTTCTTTAGTATGAAGACTGTTTCTCCTTCCTAAGATGCTCTGAAAGCCCACGTTCTAGCTCTCCCAGGTTCACCCAGATCTGTGCACAGCACAGTGGGCAAGCTAATTTGTTCATTGGTTCACATCAGCTTTTGTCCCTCTAATTAGTAGGACTTTATCCGTGAGTCTAAATGTGTAGAGCAGGTTTTTCTTTTCCCACCGTCTGATACTTCCCACCCTAAACCTCAGGGGTGGGTGCCCCAGAAGTCATCTGTGACCTGTGAGAGATAGACAGAGGCCAAGATTCCCCAATGGTGGGAATAAACCAACCCTCTGGGACAAGGAAAGTGAAGAGGCAGTTCACCCTCCCCTCATTCCAGGTGAAAAGAGAGAGCAGAGGCTGACCTGCCCACGGGGGAGAAAAAAGGCTGGAGCGCTCGGGTTTGTTCTGCCCTATGTCTCAGGTTAACCTGGCTAGGCTAACACCCGGGTGACCAGGCACTCCTAACACCGCTCCTTGGCTTTAGCTAGAGGGCCCCCACGGCCAATACACCACACCCACACCCACATACACACACACACACACACACACACACACACACACACACACACACACACACACACACGTCTTGCATACTGCCTGGGAAAGCTGCAGTTTGAAAAGGTCCCTGCAGAGCTCAGCTACTGCAGAAAGAAAGGAATTGTCTCAATCAAAAGGGGAAGGTGTGGCCTCCAATTAGCCCTGAGTGTGCCAGATTAATAGTAGCTAAGTGTGCCAGGTTAATCGCGATGATTAATTACAGGCAGTGGAGAGCAAGAACAGAGTTATGGAGTTATTGGCACGCTCCCATTCCCTCTGATTCCTCCCATTGTGGGAGCTGGCTTCTGGCTTCAGCATGGAAAGCTGGGAACCCAATCCAAACCCGGTGACTGCTGAGTCCCTACTGTGTGGTTGGTCCCTTCCTGAGGAAAGGGAGATACTGGGTGGACCCCAGGGATTTGTGAGGGGATTCCACCCAAGACCACCCACGTGTCTACTCCCAAGGTAGCGCCTATGCTCAGCTGACGAAGGTGCTGATGGCCAAGGTGAGGATGTGATTCTTGTCTTAGCCCTGCTGGGATCCACATGGTGAGTCTGGACTACTTAACATGACACTCAGATGCCTCCTGTGTGGCATTGTCCTGGAGTTAGCCTTCCTCAGGATGGGTGTCAGTGACACTGGGCACACATGGAGAAGGGGACAGACATTACCCACCCTCAGCATTTACTAGGTATACCTGCAGGGTCCCCCATGCTGCAGTCCCAATACAAAGGCAGGCACCTATACTGTACTGGGGGACAGAACTCCCCTGGGAACAAGTGTTTTTTGATAACAAAGCCTTCCTGGAGAGCTGGGTGGATTATCTGGATATCAAAGCTCTCATTTTGGCTGTGGAAACTCTACTGTGTCCTTCCTGATGGTGTGTGTTTGTGTGTGTGTGTGTCTATGTGGGAGGGGGCGGGTGTGCATGTGGTGGTCAGTGGGCGGCCTCTGGTGTCAGTTCTTGCCTTCTGACTCTTTTGAGGCAGGGTCTCTTGTCCACCCTTGCACACAGGCTGTCCCATTAGCTTCCGGGGGAGTCTCACATTTCCACCTCCCATCTTCCCATAGGAATACTGGAACTACGGACTCATGCTAGGCATCTGGCTTTTATATGGGTTCTAGAGATTTGAACTCAGGTCCTCACACGTGCACAGCCAGTGTTTCTGTCCACTGAGCCATCCTCCCCATGTGCACCTTGAGCTATGATGACAGAGGTATTGCTTGTGAAAGTGAAGTACAGTGGTTTTGGTTTCTCTTCCTCATGAACACACACACAGGCAAGGTTTGGCCCCCTAACTTCAACTCTGTGACATACAAACTATGATCCCAGCTTAGAGATGGGGAAACTGAGGGTCTGGAAAATTAAATAAGTTAATCATCTTTAACAGTGGATCAGTGTGGCTTCCTAAGACCAAGCTCTTTCCTGGGGCACATGGAGAGGACGGGCACTCACTCCTGTTTAAAGAATTGTCCATTCTGTGGCAAGGGAAACAGCCATGGCCTGGGATTTGAAAGGGGAGGGTCCACGTCAGAACAATCCCTTCCTAGTAAACCATGTTGCCGTCAATCAGCAGCGATCCTACTGCTGCCATGGGCGGGATTAGTCAGAAGACCCCCAGAATTCCTCCCACCATCTTAGACAGATCAACACAACCATTTCTGGATACCACCTAGCAACCTCTCTTCCTGATGTTGGAGAACTGCGGGCTGCAGCCGCCTCCCCTCTGCTTACAGCTCCTTTGCTGGTTGCCACTCTTGCCTTCTGCCTCCCTGTCGCTTCCACCCACACACCTATCACAGGGGCTCAGGCCACACGGGACCCAAGCTCTACTGTGGTCTGTGGGCAGCACCTGCCTAGAGAGCAGTGCTTTATATGATCTGGGCCACTGTATGTCCTAAGCAAGCCACAGCAAGCAGTAGCATCAGTTATGGGTCCAGCTAAGAGTAGATACCTTTTGAGGTCCTGTATCTTAATTCCTATTTAGGGTTTATTTTTATTATGTATTTGTATGTATGTATATGTGTACATGTGAGTGAAGGTGCCCGCAGAGGTCAGAAGAGGGCACCAGATGCCCTGGCTCTGCAGTTACAGGCAGTTGTAAGCCTCTTGATATAGATGCTGGGGACCAAACTCAGATCCTTGGAAAGAAAGCAGCAAGTGCTCATACCTGCTGGGACATGTCTTCAGCCCTGTGGTCCTACATCTTAGTTAATGCTCTGCTAAAAGAAACCACCCTTCCCATGAGGGTGGCAGTCAGAGAGGCCAAGCTCATCACCATGCCATGGCTATGACCTTAGATGTCTCTTTCTGGGCTCCAGGTATTTCTAGTTTTAAACAGGGATAGAAGTAGCCCTCACCCTGCTCCCCATTTGGTGAGGTCTGGAGGAGGCAAGGGATAGGAAGAACTTGGCTTAGAACCAGGCACCCTGTGACTACACACACGTCAGAGTCCTCTTCCTATACTTTCTCAAATTCCTTCACATACAGTAATGTCTCTTCCCCGTAGAAGCCATTTAAAGGCAAGAACCATTCTGGGAAGAGATTAAAAACTCTTGGCAGAGAGAAACCATTACCCGGGATGTTTAACTAGCCCAAGTTCCCGTTCTCAGGCAGGCAGGAGGACATGCTCCAAAGCCTTTTATCTCCCTCCCACAAATAGCGTGTGGGAGCCCCACACTAGGCTCAGATGGAGCCTTGACTTTTATTTTTTTAAAGTAGACATTTAGGATTCTACTGAAGCTTTGCTAACTCCAGTCAAATCATGACATCAAGGAAAGAAAAACTCCATTTTCTGCTAAGATGTCGAAATGGCCCTTGCCAATTAGGCGGTGGGGCTGCAGGAGAGAGAGCAAGCCAGGCAGCCAGCTGGGAACTTCCTCCGCTCCTCTCTGTGTTTGGGGTCTGTCAGTGAGCCCAGGAAACCACACTGGGACCTGAGCTTGTGAGCTCTACCGAGGGAAGGGGCTCCGAATGCCTCTCCACGGGTTTCTCACCAAACTGTCGCCAGATGTTCTGGAATCGATGTGAGAACTCTCCATTCTGAGTCGCCTACAGGCTCACATGTGGAGGTGAGTCACAAACTTGGAATCTTCTGACTGTGCCCCTAAGATGGGGTCTAGCTTGTCAGTGTTCCAGCTGCCCAGGGCCTGCACACCTCAGTCACTGCCCCAGCAGCCTCTCAGGTATGAATTAGCCCATCTAGTCTCCTAGTTACAGAGGCTGACTGGTGTGAGAATGGCCGAACAGATCCCTGTGCCTGCTTTCATCCTGTATGCAGTGCTTTAAAGATCGGCCATGCCTGCTTTCAGCCTTGACCACACTCACGACCGGTTCAGACCACACCTAGTCTGAGAGCCCTGGACTGGGAGTAAGAAATCGAAAGGCCCAGGAGAGGGAGCCACATGTGGCCTGTAGTTGACAATCTCAATCTCTCAGCCACCCTAGCCCAGGTGACAGGCATGCCTGAAGTCATCTGAGACCCTCCAAGCTGGCTGAGTACCACTAAATATGACCTCAGCTGACATTAAATGGAAGAGAAGCACCAACTAATTGGGACCAGCCTGAGTCATCAACTCACAGAACTATGACCTCTGATAAAATGTCCAGACTGCCTCCTTATGCAGTAACAGACAAGAGGATAGCCACCTGGAAGCAGGGGGTGGTAAGATCCCATTTTACAGGAGGAAACACTGAGTTCAGAGAAAGTAAGAAGTTAAGACAGGATTCAAATTTCCTGTAGCCTGGTGCCGAAGTCCACACCCCCTGAATGCGGTATAGCCTGCTCTCTGAAGTCCACACCCCCTGAATGTGGTATAGCCTGCTCTCCCTACTGTCCTTCCTCCTGTTGACAAATCTTCTCTCCCTCTAATCTGAAAGGCTCCTACAGGCCAGGGACCATTTTAAAAGCCCCATGTCTGGCCCACTGTTTGTTGTCTGCTGAGAATGAAGCAGCATAAATGGAGGTGGAAGAGAAGGATGGATTGGAGGGAGGGAAGGGGACGGGGAGAGAGATGAATGGAGGGAGAAGAAGGAAGGGAGGGAAAAATGGATGATTAGATGGACAGACAGACAGGGCAGGTGTTTGTACTTGGGTGGATCATACCTGCAAAAGTGCGGAGGAAGCAGACATGCCTGGGATCTAAGTTAGAGACACCACGTGAGGCCCAAGTGTGAAGGAACTGAGGACCCTGAAAGTCAGGGGAGCTACTCAAAAAGCTTCGTTTACCAATCTTGTTTTTTTTGTGTGTGTGTGTTTGCACACACATGTGCTCATTGGGGGCTTGTGTGGAAGTCAGAGGTTGATTGACATTGGAATATCATCCCCAACCACTCTCCACCTCATATTTTGAGGCAGGATCTCTCAGTGAACCTACGGCTCAGCTTTTTGGCTAGACTATCTATCTAGCAAGCCCCAGGATCTACCCATTTCTGTGCCCCCAGTTCTGAGTTACAGATGGGTGCCACCACTTCCAGACTTATACAGTGAAAGTGGGGATCTGAACACAGGCCCCCATGCTTACACAGCAAGCCCTTTGCCCACTGAACTGTACCCCAGCCCAATTCCCCTAGCTCAGAACTGATCATCCTCTCTATGCCTCAGGGCTAGGATTACAGGCATATACCATCACAGCTAACTGTAACTCCGTTTTGGAAATGTACAGTGGAAAAGTGTTTGACTTGGAAATAGGAAAACAAGAGTTCTAAAGGCTAGAAAACCACTAGCAGGTCAAGGGATGGGGATGTGCCTCGGAGGTACTGAATCTTCTTGACGCAGGCAATACTACAGAACATCTGCACAAACATCTGCACATGCACATTCAGCCTGGAGCCACACTGTGTTCCAGAATATTCTTAGTAAGAAAGGAAGGCTGCACGACAATTGTCTCCCATCAGTTTGTCTAGAAATGATGGAGCAAATGCTTCCAGTGCAGACAGAAATGAGCAAATGCCTTCTGAACCCCAAGGAGCACACCCAAGCTTACACAGAAATACACCTCTCCCTCCCTCCCAAGGGATGGAAACTCCCTCAGGTGTGAAGAGTCACACACAGTGAGAACTCTCCTGCAGGAATTTTTTCCTGTGAGGACAGAGGTTCCTAACGTGTGAAGGTAAGCACCAGGGTATGGAGGGCAGACCCAACTGCTGCTGGTGGTGTCAGGTCCAGAAGACCACCCAGCTGGGTGAATGAGTTGGAGACACAGTGGGGTATGCTGAGTTCCCCTCAGAGGTTGTCTCAAAAGCCTTTGTGAACACAGAGAAGGAGTGGGTTAAGGAGACCTCTCAGTGGGGACGAGCTTGCACAAGGTCCTGAGCGCAACCTTCAGAACCAGTGTAAAAAAAGCTAGGATTTGTAATCCTGTCTCTGGAGAGGTGGAGACAGGTAGATGCTCGAGGCCTTAAATACTTGGTGAGTTCTGGGCCATGAAGAGACCTATCTCAAAAAGGGGGGATGGGCAGAGGTTGGGAAGAGGCTGGAGGGATGGCTCACCATTCAAGAGCACTATTTCAGAGGACCTGAATTTCTAGCACCCAGAAAAATTCAACCCCAGGGGATCCAGTGCCCTCTTTTGGCTTCCAAAGGCACTGTATACACACAGTACAGAGATGGACATTCAGGGAAAACACCTATATACATAAAGATATAAAAGGTGGAGGAATGACACCTGGGACTATCCTTTGGCTTCCATACACACATGTGCACACATGTGCGTATGCACCCACTTGAATATGCACACACACACAATGAAGGTACCCCCTATGGAGCAGCCTCCCAAGTGGTGGAAATGGGAGAATAGTTAGCAGAAGCTCTCAGGATGACATCCCAGGAATCTGTTCAATGGCAAGAGGAGAAAGTTCTAGAGATAACCGAAGTAGCCGATGATGTTAATAATGTGCTACACAACCTGAAGCCACGTAAGCAAAACTCGGCTTTTTAACTGAGCTGTGAGGTGGATAGGGACAAGCCAGCAGATTGGCCAGAAGCAGATTCACCAGAAGATGCCTGTGTCCTTCAAATCTGCTGAAGTAGTGCGTCGCCTGCAAGTATCACCTAAAAGTTGGAAATGTCTGTGGGAACAACGCATTCTCCCTGAGCGACATTCAGTTTTGGGAAACTGAACTTTGCCTCTGTCTGGAGAACACTAGTTCTGTTCAGAAAGCACGGCTAAGAGCTGGAATCCTCAAAGCCTTCCCCGTCTGTGTCGGCTCTTCACGAAGCCCTGGTTTGCACCTCAGCGCCATGGGTCTCAGACGTGGTGGCACGCGCCTACACTCTTAGCAGCTGGGAGGTGGCCACAGGAGGCTCTGAAATTCAAGGCCATCTTCAAGTCCATAGTGAATTTCAGACTAGTTTAGGATTTTTTTTTTAAAAAGGCCAACAAAATTTTCCAAACTTGTAGAACCTTCCAGAGAAACTGGAGTCCCTAGACTATTTCTAACAGTACTCGTTCTCTTTAAGATTCTAGGTGAACAAAAATATTTGAATCCTCTTGTCCAAGAGAATTTCCTGGGAAGAATGATCTCCGCCAACTTCAATGGAACTTTCCACCGGGGCCGTTCTGTTTCTGCACGTCTTTACATGGTGCTACATTAAGACGGCAGGGCAGAATTCCCAAGGTGTCAATAGTTAGGTTATAGAGTTCACCGTAGCAGATAAAAGGAGGCAAGTTTATCTGGAGACATGGCATTTTTCCTGCAAAGAAGGTGGGCTCTGTTCAGAATTCAGAAAGAGCCATTTGTCATTCTGGGGAAGGGGGGTTATAGCACAGAGTTCCTTACAAAGGACATGAATAACATAATAGATGATTCAGAGATGCCCAGGGTCTCATTTATCTCCCAAGAGTGACCAGGACAGCAGATTCTAAGTTGCTGTAGAAAATGACCGGGACTTTATGCAAAGCTGTTCTTCACCCCTAGCCACCTCCAGGCTTGCCATCTGGTCTTAGTGAAGGAAGACCTGGCTCCCTTAGCCATATTTCCTTCTTTCATCAAATGCAAAGCTGAGATGCTCCACAGCAAACCAATATGTAATGTTTTCACTATATATACCTACCCTTCTACTATGCACACACTCCACTACTATATGCACACCCACCGCCTCACTGTGTACACACCCACTCTCTACTATGTATACTCTTCTACTATGCACACACACCTCCACTATATACACACCTACCACTCCACTATGTATACACTCACTCCTCTTCTACTATGTACACACCCATCCCTCCGATATATACACACCCATCCACTATGTACACACCCATCCACTATGTACACACCCATCCACTATGTACACACCCATCCACTATGTACACACCCATCCACTATGTACACACCCATCCACTATGTACACACCCATCCACTATGTACACACCCATCCACTATATACACACCCATCCACTATGTACACACCCATCCACTATATACACACCCATCCACTATATACACACCCATCCACTATGTACACACCCATCCACTATGTACACACCCATCCACTATGTACACACCCATCCCTCCCAAAATTATACACCCATCCACTATGTACTCATCCATCCCTCTGTTATGTACACACTTATCCCTCCACTATGTATACACCCATCCCTCCGATATATACACACCTATCCCTCTGATATATACACACCCATCCACTATGTACACACTCATCTTTCCACTATGTACACACCCATCCTTCCACTATATGTACACTCATCCTTCCACTATGTACACACCTGTCCTTCCACTATACGTACACCCGTCCCTCAGCTATGTACACACCCATCCCTCCACTATGTACACACCCATCCCTCCACTATGTACACACCCATCCCTCTGCTATGTACACACCTGTCCTTCCACTATACGTACACCCGTCCCTCAGCTATGCACACACCCATCCCTCTGTTATGTACACACCCATCCCTCTGTTATGTACACACCCATCCACTATGTACACACCCATCCACTATGCACACACCCATCCCTCTGTTATGTACACACCCATCCACTATGTACACACCCATCCACTATGCACACACCCATCCCTCTGCTATGTATGCATCCACCCAAGGCCCATTACTCCCCTCCCACCCACAGCCACACACATTGGATTCCACTAGTCTCTGAGGTCGTAGACCAAACTCCTGATCACCAAGCACAGACTCATCAGACACAGAATGAAGCTGAAGATGCAGTATGTTTGGAATCTATCACTTTGAAGCCATTGGACATTCTCCAGGACTGGGGAAGATGCTTGTCCCTTGAGCACATCCCATTCTCCTTCCTTTGCATGACTTCAGTCCTTCCTGTCACAGTGTCTGTTTTCAAACACAGTGTGTTTCCTGTGCTCCCCAGGCTGGGGCCAGACCCTGGTGGTCTGCAGCTATTTCCTGGGAACTGAAACATTCTCTCCTGAAGGGAGAAGGGAGGTGCATAAGACATAAAACTTAAAAGCTCAGAAAATGAGAAAATTCAGCAGGTCCCTCCCCACGGTTCTGTAAGTAGGGAAGTCGCTAGTGTAAGGACACATTAGTGGAGCTGCCTGCAACGTGAGCAGAGCGGGCTCAGAGAAGGCAACTTTCACGAGCCATTACAGAGCCTGGGGTGCCTTTTAAGAGATCCGGCTGCCTTTGAGTCACCCAGGCTCCTGTAAGTAAACACAATAAACTCCCTGGTTCACCATGCCAGACTTGGGCACAACCATCTCTTTGATCTGTTGTTAATGTTCCATCTGGAGTGGACAGACTTTTGTTCATCTTCCCAGGAAGTCTCCCAACACTTGGCTTGACACACTGTAGCCCCTGAGAAGTCAGTAAATGTCCTCATCAGTGAGATGACAATCACCATGTCTACCTGACAGCTTGGAGACCTTTAAGGGACCCCCGTCCCCTCATTATCATATCCTGATCCCTTTTGCTATAGCACTGGGTGCTTGAAGAAGCTATGGATGACTCCCAGACTGAACTGCGGGAACAAGGAGCTGGCTTGAGAAGTGCAGACAGGAAGACACAGCAAAATAGGAGAGGTGGCTCTAGGAAAGGATGGGGGTTGAGTGAGAAGCAGGGAGCTGGGAGCATGTCCACTCCAGTGTGTAAGCACTGTTCCCATGGTCGATTTTAAACTGCCAAGAGTAGGTCATCAGTGCAGAGCTGAGAGGAGATACAAATCATGGCATGACACTTCCGTGACACATGCACACTGGAGACCCAGAATGACATCCAGATGTGACCTTTCACATCTGTGACATATGACACATAGAAGTGTGATCTGCATATATCTGCACAGTGACTGCACTTTACAAATAGCTGACAAAATCTGACATTTCAGCCCTCGCTTCCTGCCCCAGAATGCGCAGAAGCTCCTTGGGGAGCTTATGGAGTGAATGTCTCTCCTCTCTCTCTGTCTCTCTCTCTCCCCCTCCCCCCTCTCTCTATATGTGTATATATATATACATATATACATACATACATACATACACACACACATATATATGAATTTATTGGAATGACTTACAGGCTACAGTCCAACAAAGGCTAGCCGTGACTGGAAAGTCCAAAAATCGAGTAGCTTCTCAGTCCCACGAGGCTGGGTGTCACAGCTGGTCTTCTGAATGTGCTGACAAGGAGAAGACCAGCAGGCGAAGAAATGCAAACTCTTCTTTCTTCCATTGTCCTGATATAGGCTTCCAGCAAAAGGTGTGGCCCAGATTAAAGATTAACAGTGTGTCTTCCAACCTCAGGATCCAGATGAAAGGCATGTTGTCCTCTTGCCTCAAGATCTGGATCACAAGTGTGCCCTCCATTTCTGGATTATAGTTCATTCCAGATACAGTCAAGGTGACAACCAAGAATAGCCATCACAAAGGGTGTTGGATCCCCTGGATGGAATTACAGTAAGTTGTGAGCCACCCACTGTGGGTGCTGGAAATCAGACACGGGTCCTCTCCAAGATCAGGAAGTGCTCTTAACCAGTCCAACCCCTTATGGTTTTAAAATTAGCATGTCATTTTGATATCATTCAATATAATTATTACATTTTCAGTTTCTCCTCTCTTTCATCTCTCCCATCTCCAGTTACCTCTATTTTTCTCCCATAAAGCCTCCCCCATCGGGTCTTGCTTGCTCTTTTACTTCTTGTGTGTCCTTCTGCCTTATTCCCATCCTTCTTCAACATCTATTTACCCTTTCCTGGTCTCTTTTCAAGCTTTTTAGGCCTTATCCACCCTTACTGCCATTTATTAACACACATGTACACATTACAGGTAAGGACCCACATATGAGGGAGGTCATATGGTTTCTGTTTTCTGAGTTGGATCATCTTATTTGATAGTATAATTTCCATAGCCATCCATTTTCCTGAAAATTCCATGATTGATTTCTTCTTTACAACTGAATATAATTACATTGTGTATCTGTACCACATTTTCTTTATTCATCATCTATTTTTGTAAGATTCAGTCATAAGTCTGTATCTACTTCTCTGTTATTGTGAATAGAGCATCAGCAAACCTAATTATACATTATCTCTGTGATAGGATATAAAGTCCTTTGGGTATATGCCCAGGAATGGTATAGCTCCCCCATCTTTAAAAACTTTTGGAGAACTCTCCACACTGATTTCCACAATGGCCATACTAGTTTGCACTCACACCAGCAATGAATGAGGGCTCCTCTTTTCTCACATCCTCACTTTGTCAGTGATGAAAAGATCATCTCTACTGCTCGGTATTAAACAGCAGCCACCCCTCACACAATGCTTCCTAGCCCCCAATCCTGCCTCCTTTTCTTCGAAGCCCTCAACACTCACAGGCACACCATGTATCTGATCGTGCTCCTTTCTCCCATGCTACACCAGAGGCTCCATGGCGGTAGGGATTCCTATGTCTTGGGCTTGCAAATACCCAGGTCCTTAATCATGTCTGCCACACAGTGAGTATAATACATATACATATTCAGATTGGTTTCATATCACGTAGCCCAAGCTGATCTCAGATTGACTATGTAGCCAGGGATGACCTTGAATTTCTTACTGCTCTGCCTGCTGAGCTCCATCCTTAGCCCCAAATGCTGATGTGTCTCCTGCAGCTCCCATCCCCAGGTGCCCACTGCCTGAACAGAGTGCGGTCACAGTTGCTGTCCCCTGCACTTTGACCAGTAGGGCAGACACAAAAGGACCCAGTTCCGGAGAATCTTTTCTCTGGAAAAGATGGAGGTAGGGAGTTCCCCCAGAGTCACAGGGAGTAAGGAGAACCTGGAAATGGTACTCAGCTAAGCAGACGCTAGCCTCCAATACAGCTGCTCTGAGAAAGGACTCTGCTAGAGAACCCTGTGGAATCCTGGGGTTTGGGGGTCAGACTATGTGTTGCCTGTGCTGTGCCCACCGTGGAGTCCCTAGAGCCTACTAACTGCTCGGCTGCCCTGTGTCTAAGTTGACATTAGGCATCTCTTTCTTCCCTGCCCTCTTGCTCTCTCCTTAGCCACCCAGAGTTCTCTGATTTCTACATAGGAGCTCTCCTCATCATTGCAGCCACTGGATTCATGCTCCACCTGCTAAGGCTTTCAAAATAAGGTTGTTGTTTTTTGCGGAGTGAGTGGGGGCAGGAATTATGTAAAGCTACCAGAGTCCTCAATATCAGAATGCTCTCAGTAACTGAATGAATGAATGACGCATGTGTAGCAGTGAGATGCTGAAAGGATGCCACACGGATGGAATTTCAGACAAGCTATGAAAAAACATAGGGATGGGAGCTCCTGAAGCTGTTTGGAAGGACATGGGCAGAGGAGCAGGATCCCGCCCCCTCTTCCTGGCACTCCTGAGATGATGGGTGGGCCCCAGCCCACACAGGGTATTCAGTGGGCCAACAGCAGGCGGAGGCTCATTTTCCCAAAGACTTGTAGGCCTGACAGCCGTTCTAATCTCCTTGTTATTCTTGCCTGGCAGGGAGGAAAGGAGAAGGTGAATTGGGAGGGCAAGGCGCCAGGCTCCACAGGCTGCCTGTGAGAAAATGAGGTGTCGGCTGGAGGGGATGAATTAATAAAAGGAGCAGACCCTACTGAGCAGGCCCCATTCTGGGTGCGGGAAGTTTTTCCATAGGTCTGAATCTCAGAGCAATACTCAGAGGCTGTCTTGAAGGGCTGCATCCACGTGCACGTGGGGAGCTCCTGGTTTACAGCAGAGACCCGAATGCCTGTCCTGGTGACCCAGAGGCAAGTCAGGTACAGCCTAGGCCTCCCCAGAGCCGCCCTCCTTAGTTGAGTAACACACACTAAGTCCGAAGACTCATCATTTTGGCATGCATCTGATTGGTAGGTCTGGGAGAAGCCCACAATGGGCAGGTACCATGTTCTAGTTCCATATCTGTTACTGTAAAAAAATATCCTGACCTGAAGCAGCGCAGCGGGGGAAAGGGCTTATGTGGCTTATAGTTCCGGGTCAGAGCCCTTAACTTCCTGGGAGTCAAGGCAGGAGCTAGTCACGTGACATCCACGGTCAAGAGCAAGGTGCCTGTCACTTTGCTGTTGCTGTGATGGAACACCACCATCAAGGGGGTTTGCGGAGGACAGAGTTTTTTTTTTTTGGCTTACGATTCCAGAAGGATGGAAGTTCATTATGGGGGAAGCGTGGCAGCAAGCCGCAGGCTGACAGCTGAAGCAGGAGGCTGGGAGCGAGAGCAGACTGGAAAGAGGCAAGGCTTTTTACCACAAAGCCCACCCCCGGTGGCATACTTCTCCACGAAGGCTGTACAGCCTAAACCTCCCAGACAGGGTAACCACCTGGGGACCAGGTTGTCATGCTTGAAAGTGTGAGGCAGCGTTTCTCATTCAAACCGACACAAGAGGGAAACACAGGCACTGAACGCTGCCTTTTATTCTTGCGCCCGACTAGCGTTCTTCACACTTCATACAGCTCAGACCCCATCCAAGAAGATGGTGCTGCCCACATCCACCTCAATTTGGCCATAGAGACAATCCTCAAAGCCCATGGGCCAGGCTCATCTGAATAGTTCTTAACTGAGAGTTTCTTCCTGAGTAGTTTCAAGTTGTCTAGTTGGCATTGAAAACTAACCAGCACAACCACAAATACCCAGAATCCTCAGCTGCATCCTCTCCATTTCCACAACACACTAGTCCAGCTCAGGTCATGTGGCTCTGGGATTAAATTCTGGGTATTCTGGGAAAACAATAGACCAACTAAGTTACATTCTCAGCCCTGGTATTAATACATTTATTTTTAAAAATTGTTTTAGATTTATTAGAATACTTTCTCTTCGTGGTATGTCTATGGACCTCATGCATTCCTGGTGCTCAAAGAGATTAGAAGAGGATCTCCGATTTCCTGGGACTGGAGTTACAGATGGTTGTGAGCTACCTCATGATGCTGGGAATAGAACCTGTTAAACACTAAGCCAACTCTCCAACCCCTAAATACACATTCTTGTGGAATGCGTATCTACAGCTACCCACTGTCTCTGCACAGGGTGTGGCCATAATTGCTATTACATGGGCTTTGACCAGAAAGATTGATATAATGACTCCCATTTCCAGAGAAGTCTTGACAAGAGCTTGGCTTTGGCTCATGGTTCTCATCGAAACTCTAGTGACTGAATCTGGTATTAATCTTCCTGCAGGCAGCCTCCTAAGATGTGGAAGGGCGTGGTGGAGACAGGGAACGTGGTGTGTGGTGTGGGTCCTAGACTGTCTCCTCTCAAAGAAACCAGGACTCAGTCACAGGGTTTCCATTCTGCTGGGTCTATCTGACTCTGACCTGATCCTAAAGCCCCCTGACCCACGAACTCCTCTGGCCAACCTAGTGGGGTGAAGTTTCTGTCCTTTTGCATGAACTTTTCTGAGGAGATGTCAGGAACAACTATCCACTCACAGCTGATAGGGCACCAAGGACAAAAAGGAACAAATGACCCCACCCACATGCAGCTTGGCGAGCCAGCGAGTTGGAGCACAGGAGATCGGGTGACTGACCTCAGTAGAGAAACAATCTCTCTCCTAACTACCTGTATAAATCATCTGCAGAGCCTCTTCCTGTACAGGTCTCCTGTAGCTCACACCTCCTGAGGGTTCCAGAGTACAGTGGCCGCTCATGCCCGGAAGAGGGGTTCACAATGTGTCTTCCTACCTCACAGGGCAGCTCAGAGTCAAGCATCAGTCTGAATGATTCAAATCTCAGCGGCCACACCCCCCAGGAAGCCATTCTGAGATACACTGACCTAGGCTATGGTTTGGCCAGAATCTCCAACAGAAGAGGCCAGAAGCTTTGCCCTCACAGCTTCCCAGGGAGTCTTAGAATCAGACATCTTAGAGTTACTCAAATGTGAGGGCTACCTGATCCCTCATCAAAATCCAGACTCCCAGGCCTTGTCTTGCCTCTGAGGACTGATGTGCCCATTCCCGGGACAGCTAGTGACCCAGGAGTCAGCATGCCACTGGTTTGTCAGACCTATTGATCCATTGATCCATCCATCCTTCCTTCCTTCTTCCCTGCTATTCATGTATGTGTGTGTGGTGTGCATACGTGTATGTATGTTCACATGTGTGGGTGCATGTATAGGTAGGGATGTACATGTGAATATGTGTGTCTAGGCCCAAAGTTGATGCTGGTATCTTTGCTTGCTCTCCACTTTATTTATAAAGGCGAAGCCTCTTTGAACCCAGAGCTCACAGATTCTAGCCAGCTAGCTTCCCAAGTGCTAGGGTTACAACTGAACAGCCACACTTGCAGAGCTTTCACGTGGGTTCCAGGGACCCAGACTCTGGTCCTCATGCATGCATGGCAAACACTTTCCCAGCGAGCCATCTACCCTCTTTTCAAATGTTTCCAAGCTCATTGCAGTTTGAAAGAAGTGACCTCACATATCACAGGAGACTAAACTGACTTCCGACAAGGCAAGCTTGCTGATGAAGACTGCTGAGTCCTCAGTAAAGAAAGCCAATCCAAGGTAGGAGTGAGCTCAGGTTGCTCTGAGAATCCCACAGCCCACCAGAAGGGTAGCCAGAGCCCTCTGATATCTGGAGCTCCTTTCCCCAGGTCCCTTTCCCCAGGCATGACACCCTTCCTTGCATGGTGACACAGCACACAACCCATAAGATACTCTTCGTCTTCCCGGAGGTTCCATCTTTGCTCAAAGTGTCCATGGCCGCTCCTCCCCAGGGCCAGAATTTCGCTGATCTTGGCCATTTGTCTATGACTGCTTCTACTGCTGTGACAAGAACCAAGTTATTAAAAGATCACATCTGTCCCCACTTTGGAAGGTATTTGTGCTGCATGGTGGCCAGCATCTGTTTTGCTGGTCCTGGGTAATGGGGGGAGGGTAGCAGGTGGGGGAAGAACACAGGGATAGATGCCACCAACAGTGGCACCAGGGAAGATGTGAAGAAGTGAAAGTGTCAGAACTTTGAACAATACAGATGGAACTGGAGAACATTTTCCAGAAGGAGGGAGGTGTCAAGAAGCCTTTTGGCAAGTTCTGCTCTCTGATATGAAATGCCACGCCCACCGCCTTCTCCCCTGCCTCGGAGGACCTTCAGTGAAGCAGCTGTCATTTGGAAAAGCTTTTGGAACTGTGTTTTCCGTTATTTTTTCTTGTGACATCGTGTTGATGCATGTCGTACATGGAGCCAAGAAAGCCTGTTCTCACCATCACAGGTCCTGATGCTCTCTCCCAGCATGGTGAGAAAAGGAGATGAAAATTGGCCAGGCAGTTCAGGGCAGGAACCTCACAAGCATCACTCCAAGTCTGGTCCTTGGCTGGATGCCAGAAAAGTCCTTGGTCTCCTGCCTGGAGGTCAGTCATGTCAGAAGGGGTGGTTCCTGCTCTGGCTTTCTGTCATTTTTCTTCCCCTTCCATCCCGCCTAGGGTAGCACTGCCCAGAAGCTGTCTTTGAAGGCATAACTGAGCCCAAGAGGCACCTGCACACCTCATAGCCGGGCCAACTAGATGAACAAGCTCATCCCCACGTGCCTTGACCTAATCAGTCCTTTAAGAAGCCCCTACACTAGAGACCTGGTAGTACCCCATCCTCTGGAACCCCTCTTACTGGACAGGTCCTCTGCTTGTTTCTGTTTTCTTAAGTTACTACCTACAAACCTACAGTAAACTCCTTTCTGTGTGTGTATATGTATGTGTGTGTATGTGTTTGTGTGTGTGTGTGTGTGTGTGTGTGCATGCGTTGTCTGTGCATGTTGAGAGGTGGGGACAGGTGTGCATGTACCAAGGGGAGTGTGGAGGTTCGAGCAAAGCTTTCCGGAGTCACTTTTTCCCTCTCACTAATGTGTTCTGGAAATTGAGCTCCTGTTGTGAGGCTTGGCAGCAGTCACCTTGACCCACTGATCTGTCTCGGGTACAGACCACCCATAATTCAGTTGCAGGAAGTTTGACATCCTCTTCTGACTTCCTTGTGCAAAAAGGTACACCAAAGGTGCCTATACACACATGCAGAAAAACACACATACATATGAATAAAATAAACCTAAAAAATCAAGAAAAAACAACAAAAATAAATACCAGCTCCTAGTATACTTGGATCAGGCTTTGGAGGGAGCCTGACATTGACCTTCCAGACTCCTCATCAGGTACCTAAGCTTTTGAGCAAGTTAATCCCATGCCACCTTCCTGGGCCTCAGGAAACTGAAAGCGTCCTGAGACCCCAGGGTCCTATTTAAAGGCTCACCTGAGTGAGCAGCTAGGAGAGGATTTTTATGAAATGCAAACCCCATTACATGTGTAAAACCCCGAGGCTTTTCTTAGTTACCCTGATGCCAACCTGTGTTTCAGCTCTCTCTCCTCCTTGTTGCCCGGCTCTTCCAGTAATTACGGTTAAACCACATGTTTCTATATTTTATTAGGACTTCCTCACAATTTGCTTTTGTTGATTGGTATTCCCTTTATATCAGTTTCTGACACTGGTACAAAAGTCCAACAGAATTTCCTGGTGTCTCAGCCTCCCTTCAGGACTCAGGCTGGGTCTTCAGGTTAAGCAGAGGATCTGACCCCTACAGCCTACCCAACACGTGCTGAGCTTTAGAGACCTGAAGAAACATGGCTACTCCCTTTTCCTCTACTGCCCGAGTTCTTGACATCCTTCTCCCATTTCGTGGATGCTGTGGGCTCATAATGAACATCCCTTTAGGTCCCCTTTATAGTTCATGCCCCATCTCTGAGACCTGCCCACTTCATTTCCCAAGGCCACATCCTGGAGAGGCCAGGCCCACACTTACTGAGCAGGCACCAGCTGTGGGCAGGTCTACTTCCGCTCCTTCTGCCAATAGCTTTTAAGAGACTACGCCCGAGCTACTTCCGCTCCTTCAGCAGCTGTGCATGTCTGAAAGTCCCCATCCTAATGCTTCCAAAGGCTGAGGAGCAACTGGTGCGCAGAGTTCCAGCAGGCTTTCACCTCAGACCCCCTTCTCTGCTGAACTGCTCCTTGATTTGGTCCCAGTAAGCAGTTCGCACATAATCTCAGTGTTTCTACTCTGCAGAACCAGCCTAAGGCATCCCGACTCCGGCTCCTATCCGAAATGAGCTGGGTACCATGAACGAAATGAGCTGGGTACCACGGAAGGGGTCATAACACCAGGAGATCTACAGAGAGAAAAGGCAAGAAAGGGGCATCAAGATGGCTCAATGGACAAAGGCACTTGCTGTCCAGTCTGACACATCTTCAATCTCCAGAATCCACATAGTTGGAAGGAGAGACCCAACACTTACAAATTGTCCTCAGATCATCATATGTAAATCATAGTACATGTCTGTGAGTGTGCATACATGTATATAAATGCTTTTTAAAAATGAATAGAAGAAAAGAAAAAAAAAACAAAGGAGTCCGTCTCATGTCTTCCTCTCCAGCCTCCTGATCACCACCAATGTGACCACTGGAGGAGGTAGGTGAATAATTTTCAGTTTACCTTTTCATTAAGATAAGAAATCTCTGCTTTTCCAGACTTAATTGGGTCTCTTCTTGGGTGTGACAAAAAGTTAGTGGGAAATGAAAGGGGCATATCAAGGTAAAAATACAGTCCAAGTGAATAATTCAAGATCACGTCCGTAATTAATGGCATTTGGCTCACTTCCCCTGGAAGCCTAATCATAGCGCAATGTGCTAATTAGAGCGGTTCGGCGCCGATCAATGGGCCAGGTGTGGAGAAGGCGCCTGGTTTCTGTCAGCACTGCAGCTCCGTGGAAACACCCTACATGGGAAATGAGTCTTGTCTTTTTGAAGACTCGGAAGCGGACCCACGATCTAAAAAACGGTACAGACAGACAGGTGTTTGATCACCACACAGCATGTTAGAGTCGGAGAAATTACTAAACGCATTCCCCCTGCTGGGGGTAGAGAAGGCAATCAGAGAACCCAGTACTTCCAGCGCCTGTGCAAGATGCAGAGTCGGTCACGTGATCTGTGGCAGAGCTAGGTGCCCTCTAGGAAAAGTAGGACAAGTGAGCATCTAGCGTTTATTCTTCTGATCTCTATACCACCTTTCTCGGCCTCTGCGTGTTCAAACCTCGTATCCAGCCGAGGGTTCCTGTCAAGTCTGACTTCCAGCTAGAGTTAGCTGGTAAAGGCTGCCCCCTGCATGTCTGACTTCCTGTTGGATGTAGCCGTGGGATGGTTCCTTCCATGTCTGACTTTAGGTTGGATGTTGTACATGAGGAGGCCCAAGGAGACTAGAGGGAGGAGAAAGCCTCAGGTTTACTTCTGCTTCCCCACCTCTGAAGGCCCAGACATGTGATCCCTCCATCCAGAGTGAGAACTGAGACTTCAGATGCTGCCGCATGCTATAGCAGAGGCAGGGGTGAACACAGCTCCAGCTTGAGTTTGCTGCAGGAAAGGATTTCAGGTCAAGTCAGTATGAAGTTGAGTAGGGCTGTCTCACCTTGTTCTCTCTAAAACCATCAAGTGCAGGGTTTGGGTAGTTTTTCATACTCCTTTCTGTCTCCTTCCCATGTCCTCTCAATTCTCTGTCCTGCCCTACCTCAGAGGGACAAGCCTGTCCTTGTAGGTTTCTCAGTCCAGTGACCTGTACGTCAGACCCACCCTTACCAGCCTGCCATAGCCTTTCCTGTGGACTGTGGTTCGAGCTCTGTCCATGCCCGGGGAAAACACCTCTTTGTGAACTGTTCCTCAAATGATCCTAGGGATGGGAGCAACAGCTCGGTGGTTAAGAGGGTTCGCTGCTTTTCCAAAGGATCCAGGTTCAGTTCCCTGCACCTGCATTGGGCAGCTTACAAGCCACCTATAATTCTCATTCTGGGGGCCCAACGCCCTTTTTTGAACTCCATAGACACCTGATTGCACATTGTACACACTCACATCTTTTTAAAAACAGCTGGAATCCCAGCCCTCAGTAGGTTGGGGCAGGAGAATCGTGAAGGCTTGGGCTACAGAGTTAAACCTTGTCTCAAAAAAAAAAAGGCCCAAATTTGAGGGCAACATCTCTTGACAGTTCTTGCAAGACCCCATGGATGCATTTCTAAAGAACTGTTTCATAAGTGCAATGTTTTTGCTCAATAATTGATGTTCTCTGTCACCTAAAAGCCACCATTTTGGCAAATGGTCACTTTTGAAGGGAAAGCGTCATAAAATCTGTGTCTCTTATATTAAAGGAAAGCCAGAACCCAGGATATCAGCACTGTTCTTCCTAGATTCAGATAATCAGGTGTCCTGTCTGCAGTGCTTCAGAATTTGGGAGCTCTCCTAACACCTCAATAGATGTGGGGAGGCCTTATTTGGGGGCTGGGCTCTAAGGAGTAGTTTTGATAAAGAGGAGTCACGGGGTGTATGGTCAGCTGGTACGACGATCATCCTTCTGACACAAAGAAGAGAAGCTGGGCAGATGACCCCAGGGTTGCGAGCACTCGCTGTGAGAGCCAGAGATCATGTCACCACATCCCTGCAGCAGGGAATGAAACAGGAGTGTCTTGGGAGCTCCCTGTCAGTCACTAGCCTAGCTGAAATGGAGCGCCTCAGGTGCAATGAGAGACCCTGACTCAAAACATAAAGTGAGGCATGGAAAGCAGTGAAGGAGGACACCTGTTGTCAACTCTGGCTTCCACACATGTGCACACACATGTATGCACACCCTCACATACAAGTGTACTCTCACATGATCATGTGCCTGCAAGACACACACACACAGTGATAAAGCATGTACTTACCATGTGCTCTGAGTTCCATCTCCAGGTTTGCAAAAATAAATAAAAGAATCAGAAAGTGTGGCCGGGCGGTGGTGGCACATGCCTTTAATCCCAGCACTCAGGAGACAGAGGCAGGTGGATCTCTGTGAGTTCGAGGCCAGCCTGGTCTACAAGAGCTAGTTCCAGGACAGGCTCCAAAGCTACAGAGAAATCCTGTCTCGAAAAACCAAAACAAAAAAAGTAAGTGTGGTGGCCTAAGTCATTTAACTTCTCATTCCTTTCATAGACCAGAGAGGTTGGATACAATGAGCTATAAGTCTTAATAAGGTCAGGCATTCCCATAGGCCCTTGAAGCCATCTGGCTAGAATTGTGGGGGAACTCCTATCATGTGCCAATTGATAGGGGAGAGGACTCTAGCTAGATCTGCCCCACGTGGCTCCTAGGGACTTTGGTCAACACTCAGGTCCTACATTAACCATCCTTTGTCCTGGCCTGGCTGACACTGCAGCCAGTCACTGGGGTCGAGTCGATCAGGTGCTACCCATGTAATGGTGCATGGCTCCCTCCACCCTCCTTGGCATGGGATGCTCATGGAGAGAGACAGCTAATCAATAGTCTCTCCTCACCAGCCCCATGGATATCGACTCCTGGCTTGGCAAGGCGTTACAAGGAGTCATTGGGGGGATTTTTTCAGTTCAAATTGAATTGTGAGCCATTAAATCTCTTTTGTAAAAAAACTGCACCTCATCTCATATGCTGATGGACCTTCTGAATTTTTAATCAGCACCAAGAACATCCCACCCTGGATGGAGCCATCTCAGCAGGACCAGGGTTTTGCTTTCTCCAGCATAGCTGGTTAATTGTTATAGATTTTCCAGAGGGTAAAAGCATTTGGAGTTTGGAAAGGGCAAGCTTTGTTTTCCTTCCAAAAGAAAACCAATTTAGGCTTGCTCTTCATAGAGAGATGAAGAGAGGAAGGAGTGAAGAAGAAAAAAGAACAGTAAAAGGGGAGAGGGTGGGAGATGGGGAGCCTGTTATCCAAGGTATCTTGGAGACCTGGGCCTCTATCAGGTACTACAGGTATGTGCTCTGCATATTGAGACAAGCACACAAACATATGTATTCATGTTTACAAATACACATTGACACATATGCACGCACAACCATGTAAATATGGTTATTCATCCACAAATGCAAATAGGAGAATAAAGATTCTATTCCCAGCCTGGCATGGTGGTACACACCTTTACCCCAGCACTTGGGAGGCAAAAGGAAGTTGATCTCCGAGTTTCAGGCCAGCCTAGTTTACAGGGAGAGTACCAGGACATCCAGGGCTACACAGAGAAATTTTGTCTCATAAAAACAAACACAGATTTTTTTTCTTTAGCCAAGGGCCAAGGGCCTGTAACGGTGGGAGGCAGCCATGCCCAGAACTATCCCTGCCCACTTTGGGACCTCAGGAGAGTCACACAGCATTCTAGCCTGTTTTTACCTGTGCCGCAGGAGGTCTGGGCAGGAGAGGGTCCTCAGGCAGAAGTGAACTACCAGTGAAAACCCCGACACTCTCAGTGGAGTCTGACCCCCTGCTGCAGCTTTTTCTGAGGTTTCTCTGGGATCACAGACAGGAAGGAATTTTAAGGACATTGAGGCTGAGGGGGAGGAGGGAATAGAGGCAGAGTGGGGGTGGGGAGGTGCTTCATCCAAGGTTAGCAAGTT
Source organism: Ondatra zibethicus (assembly GCA_004026605.1). NCBI lineage: Eukaryota > Metazoa > Chordata > Mammalia > Rodentia > Cricetidae > Ondatra > Ondatra zibethicus. The sequence continues at coordinate 37,706 of PVIU01015090.1, forward strand.
GGATAGTAACAGACTGGGCTTCTGGCTTCCTTCCTTCCACTCCTGTCTCTGCTGCATTGCCTCCGTGAGGGAGGACCAACAGGCCTGCCAGTTCTGTCCCAGCCACAAACTCTGTGTGTGTGTGTGTGTGTGTGTGTGTGTGTGTGTGTGTGTGAGAGAGAGTGTGTGTATGCGCACACGCGCACGCTCTCATGTAAAGCAAGCTGGTCTCAAACTTTCTGTGTACTAAGGATGACCTGAACTTGCCCCATCTCTCAGGTTGCTAGGTCTCTAGTAGGCATATGCTACCATACTTAGTGTATGTGGGGCTAGGTAAGCAGAACTACAGCTTCAGCCCTGGATTGCTTTTTCAAATTTATTTTTATTTTTAATTATGTGTATATGTCTATAGACTCTTCTGGGTCAAGGACCTAAATCTAAGCAGCATATTTGGGAGGTGATTTAGGAAACACCAGAGTGGCTTGGGGAATGGGATCAGCAAGATCTCACCTTCACAATGCTTGCCAGCACAAAGGACGCTGTACCTTGGACTTGCGCCCCCTGGAGGTCAGAGAGCCTGGCTGTTTCTACCTTCCCTGAGTGCTGGTCTTGGGTCACTAAATTCCCCAGCCCTTCCAACCTGCAAGAGACAGGCAGGGGATGCTTTAGAGGCCAGTGTGAGCCCAAGGAAAAAGACAAAGGGGAGAAAGAGAAGCAGTAGCTATTCGGAATTCTGCCAGCACGTGGTATGCACCAGGAGGTAGGTCAAAAGTGGATGCCCCCTTCTCCTTGATGAGAAAAGGCAATAGGGGGTCCTCACTTCCGCATAAAATATAGTCGGGGTGAGCATTACAGATCTGAAACGCCTGGTGATGTAAGTCTCTGCTTTCCAGTGTGCCCAGCAGGCAGGCGAGCCCCTGTGTCACCATTCACTTTCCCACATCCCAACATTCATTATCACTGTTGACCATGGCAATGAAAGCTCAGAGATGAGACAAGAGGCCACCCTGCTTCAACAGCTGTATCTGACACTCTTGAATGTCAGCAGAATTTGTGAGAGGAGTCACCCCCATTGTTCCGGTTTTAATTTGTTTTTACGTGGTTTTTTTTTTAAATAATGTATACTTATGTGCGTCTGTGTACGGATGTGCGCACACAGTACAAATGTCGCAGATGCCGGAAGATACTGGATGCCTTGGAGCCGGAGTTACAGACCACTGGGAGCTGCCCAGTGCAGGGACTGGGAAAGAACTCGGGGTCTCCACAGGAGCAGCGCACACTCGTAACCATCAAGCCATCTGCCCAGCCCAGTTTATGTTCCGTTTATGCCTTGTCTTCTCAGGAGGCCCGTGGGGAGGAGGAAGAAGGGCTGGGATCCCCACAAAAAGAGCTGCCGGCTCTGCTCACATAGCTCCTCATTGTTTCGAGTTGGTGTGACTGCCATTCCGTTAGTTACATATTGGAAAATCCCAGCGGAACGTGGGGAAAAGTCAATAAACACATGTAAAAAGAAATCATTATGTTGAAATGATCCTGCAAGGCCTCAGGAAGCTTTGGCTGTCAAGGACAGAAATACACCCCATGCTGTGCCTGGGGAAGCTGTGGGCTGAGGGAGCCGGAGGCCCAGAGGTCCCTCCTTCCAGCTGCCCTCCCATATGCCAGGCACTGCTGTAGGTAGCAGAGCAAGTACAGTGTAGTCACTGACTCCAGCCCTAGAGGAGGGTCAGACCTCTGTCAGGCCTACCACGCTAGATAACTCCACACTTCTTCCCAAGTTCTGGGATTGCAGACCTGTGACACCTCACCCGGCCTGACTAATGCTGTGTATGATTATTTAGTTAGGACTTTATCCTCTCCTAGAACAGACGCTGTGTGTGGGTGCAGTCTTGTCTCCTTCACTCAAGGCTGGGATGTGGTTAGTAGCTATAATGCTTCCCTAGCATACATGAGGTCCTGGGTCCAACTTCTAGTACTGCAATAATAAACAAACAAACAAACAAACAAATAAAATAAAATCTAGAAAGTGGAACTATAACTGTCCTGGAGAGCCACTGGGTTTTAACTGAGTCCTGGATGGCTCTTGCTGTGTTGGTATGAGATGGCCCTGGGGTCCTTGGCTTGCACTGCAGGTGGCTAAAGCTGAGCTGCAGAAGTGGGCTGCAGAAGTGCTTGGACAGGCTGTTACCCACTGTGGGTGTGGAAGCACTCCCACTCAATCCCTAGCTTGTCATGCTGTCCCACTGCCGTCTGGGATCCCCTCTCCCCACTAAAAGAATTGTTGTTAAGTAACATTTATAGCTACAAATGAACTTGACCAGCAGGGGAATTTTGTCTCCTCTGCAGAGATCATTCTCCCCAGGTTGCTAGGGCAGCTTAGAGAGCTTCAGGACCAGGCAGATGCTTAAGGAGCCAGGCCCTCCCTGGCCTCTGGAAGCCTGAGCCGGCTGCCTCTACACACTCCATTACCCATGGGGATGGCAGAGTGTCCCCTCTTGCATCTTAGTAAAAAGCGGTTTCCGTTCTGTACTTAGGAGTCCTCTGCCTACAGGGGTGAGTCACTTTTCATCATTAAAGGATAAGTTTGTAGCTGGTGGGATGCCAGAGACGCGCAGGCAGAGGCAGGGGGATGGGTAGCAGGGATGGGGGACTGAATTGAGGCTGGCTGGCTGGCTGGAAGGTCCCAGGCGTGAACCTGGAAAGCTGGTCTGACACAGGAAACAGCCCCTGGTCTCAGCACGCTCCCTGCAGGCTGCAAATGGGATTTCAGCTCTCCGTAGAGTGCTGTGTAACAACTGTTAGGAATGGAGACAACAGATCCTTACTCACACACTAATGGCAGAGGGAGGGAGGTAAACCGGGACTCCTCCCAGTGAATATCAAGCCGCATGCTGGGTGCATCTGCCTCTCACCCCACCCTGTGTTGGAAGCAGGGACCCCTGCTAGCTGCCCCCAGGGGTTACTATGCTCGTGAGACACCATAGTGAGGGTAGCAAGCCGCAAGGCAGCATGCCACCTCCAGTTTCCAAGTGAGACGGCAGGAGCCACAGAGAGGCTGAGGCCCTGGAGTAGCTGCTGCAGTGGCAGAACCAGGCCCTGGATCTGGGTGTCTGGATTGCAGGTCAGCTGCTCCTCCAGTTCTGGATCTGTGAGGGGATGGCAAAGCCTCCCTGTGCACACCTTCTGGCAGCCTGGTTGACCTGTCTGCAGACTGTAGCCAAAAGGCCAGCCTCCGAGGATGATTCTGTCTCCCCCGGTGGGGCCATCCTCCATAATTCTGTTCTCTATCCTGGAGCCTCCTGTAAAGCTTGGGTGGGGATCCCTGCAATGGCACAGCCCCCATTCCCAGCAGGCGGTGAGAGAGTCACTCAGGATGCTCATGGCCTCTCCACATGCTTTCTGGTCTCTTGGTCTTTACACATAGGGCTCCCTGCTAGGTTTGCCCCCCTCGCCCCATCACCCCATTTTGCAATCTCACGCCACTACTCCCAGAGCAAAGAGATGTTTCCAGAAACTTCTCCCATAGCTCCAGCCCTCAGTGCCCGCTAGCCCCTTCTAGAAACTTGTCTCACTCCACACTGGACTTCTGCGAGGGATCACAGAACCTGGCACAGGCAGGCTCTGAGAAGCCTTGCCCATTTCCTCCTGAGCAGGCCATGGGAGCAGGGCGTGAGGGCGGGAGGGGTTTCTGAGGATGCCCATCCTGTGCTTCAGCCCACTTGGCCTTCCTTCCGTACTTCCTCTCCCTGAACCAGACCCCTCAGTGATGGCAGCGCTGAGCATTTTCTGTTTTCAGTGACCTGTGACCAAAGTCACCACAGTTAATTAGCACACTTGACCTCTGCCCCTGCCTGGCACTCCATCTTCTTTCGTTCTTAATTAATATGTTTAATGACTTGTTCTCCTTTTTCTTTATGTGATCTGGCTTCCAACCTGAAGACTCTGTCTTTCCCTTCTCTTGCTTTCCTTTATAATTAACACTTACTTCTGCCCTCCCCCAGGCACCGTATGTGAGCCTTGGGGTTGTCTGTCCCTGCTCCCTAGAATAAGAGATGAGTAGATAGATACCCTACCCCCACATGAAGAAACCTTTATTGGGGCTGATTTGTGGACCCTAGGGATGAGACGGGGACTGGGCTCCGAGATGTGCAGAAAGAGAGAGGAAGGGATGGAGGAGAGAGAGTGCGTACCACCTCAGACAACACATGGTCCAAGGAGGTTTATCAACTTGTTGTACAGAGGGAACACTGAGGCCCAGAGAGGGTCAGTCTTTCCCTGGATCATCCAACGCTTCCATAGCAAAGTCTGAGGTTTGACATTGGCGTTGTACTCTGAGAGGGAACAGAAGTAGTCAGGGTACTTTGCCACATTCCCTGCTGCAGTGGGAAACTAAGGTTTGCTGTGATTGTGTGGTGACCCACAATACTGCAGGGGTGCCCTTCTTGACCTTTATCTAGTTCCTTGCCACGGAGGGCTGGAGCCCTTGCACCCCTGGGATAGGTCTGTGCTGTGTGGTGTGGGTGGGTTCCTTCAGGTGGCCTCTGACAAGGAAAGGTCCTGGCCAAGGACACCATGTGTAACCAATTCCACAGAAATGGCCACTTGAGAGGATGTTTGGCAGCAGCCACCAGAATGGCTAATGTCAGAGTTACTGAAGAGGGCTTTGCTTTGCTTCCAGGCGGTTGATGGTGTTCAAGTTGAGCTCCAGATTCTGAGACTTCCTTAGTCTCCCTCCACGTGAGTGCAGGAGCGCCTGGAGCCCCAGCCGGCACAGTCTCATCCCAAGCAGGGATTCAGGGATTCCGGTGGAGTGGGGACAGAGGCGACAGCTTTGTCAGAGCATTAAAAGCTGTCCCAGGGAACAACCATAGCTCAGCCGCTCTGCCAGAGGAAGTTAAGACAGGACTTGCCAAGCTGGCTTCCTCTAGGCTCACACCTCACACTCTCTCCATGCTCCTGGCTTCTGGCTGGCCCTGGGATGCTCTGGCCGGTGGAGCCACAGAGGGTGAGTGTTAGAGGCCAGGTGTATAGATCAGCCATAGTTCCCATTTCCTCTCCATTCCCAGCTGTCCTATAAAAGCACACATAAGAACTCAGTTGGGCCTCATTGGTGACCCTATAAAACTGTGTGCACATCTGTAACCCCAGTTCTTGTGAAGGTAGAGGCAGGAGGGTCTAAAGTTCAAGGTCACACTTGGCTACACAGCGAGTTCTAGGTCAGTCTAGGATACATGAGACCCTGGAGAGAGACAGGAGAGAGGCGGGCTATCCACAGCTGCTCTGTCAGCTTGGGACACTGGGAAGCTGGAGCCAGCGTCTGAACACACGGTGGCTGAGCCCTTCCAGTGGGCTTAGGTTAGGTCTGAGTTTTTGGAGGGCAGGTAAAGGTTTCAGGCTCATGGTCTTCATCTGGGCTCTTGGAAAAGGTGACCTTGCACCAAAGACAGGAATGAGGAAAGGAGATGGGAGGGGCAGAGTGGGAGCTTCTGGTCAGGATCTCTCCCCCAGGGACCATGTAAGTATCCAAGGTCCAGCCCCATTGGGGACCTTTGGGAGACACACAGGACCCATCTCAGAGTGGCCTTAGTGACAAAGAATATTGCACTTAAATACTAACCCTAGAGTGTCTATTAATTTCCAAGTATTAGTTATGTGGCCACCAGGAAAGCTGCTTAGGAGAGGTCTGACCAGTCAGGCAGAGGTTGGCCAGTGACCAGTGAGCTAGGCAGAAGGCCCACATTGCGAGACACTATTGGCATTTCTTCCGGGGGCAAGCTCCCTGAGGAGGAGCAGAATCTCTGTAGGAAGTTGGCATTCTGGCATCATTCACTCCACACCCCCTTGCCTCCTGTCACAGCATATCAAAAATCTCCCAACTAGAGCATTTTTGGATGCTCCCCAGGGGTCGCCACCAGTTCCTTCAGACCTTCTTATCTTCAGGTGAAAGAGACCAGCAGCATCCAGGAAAAGCTGCGCTGGCCTTGTACTGGGGTTTCTGAGCTGTTACACTTGATTGTTCCAAAAGTGATTGGAGGACACTAGACTCATTCATTCATTACTCAACTTGACATAATGTCCTCTCTGAGCTCAAGACCCTGATGTTGCCCGACTAATAGCCAATATGTGGACCTCCTGCTGTGGTCTGGCCTGACCCCGCATGTTAGAAACCTTGTGCGGTGGTGCTCTGTTACTTCGGAGTTGCTCTAGGTGGCCTGGCATGGATGGAACTTCACTCCCCAACACCATGTCTCAGAGATGCCCTTTTCCTGTTGCGGATGAGCCTCACAGCTGCAGCGATGGTAAACAGCCCTGGGTACCAAGCAAGCACAGGGCTCCTGGGATGCTGCCCAGCAGCCTCTTGCTGGCTGTTGCCTTCACTCAATCCATCTGCTGCCCGCCAAGGCACCTGCAGCTGGGCTCTAGGCTGCTCTTCACCCTCCAGGCCCCTGGCTCCTGTGATTGGCTGCCAATGCAGGCCTGGCACCGATTTCTGGCACTGAGCACCACATGCAAGCCATGCCAACCTTAGGCATGATGGAGCATCCCTGACTGCCCGATGTGCCTGGTTATCAGAAGCACCTTCAGCCAGAATCCACCTGGCTGTCCTGGCTCTCCACTAGGGCTGGGACCAGATGGCAAATTATTGGGGCTGATTTACAAGACAGCTAAGTTGGCAGATTAGAATGACTGGGTGCCAAGGGACATTGAGGGATGGGACTGTGGAAGCAAAGAGAGAGGGGGATGGAAGGGTGTCCAAGAAGAGAAATTAGGATGGACAAGCCCAGAACCTTGAGGGGGAAAAAGGGGTGTAGAATATAGGCTGGGGAAAGGACAGAAAGGTGTGGAGCCCATGTTTATTGAGCCTGGTTCATGTACGAGGCATGAACAGTCTCACAGGGCATTTGCTTTAGAATGTGCCAGTATACAATATGGTGGCCACATGTGGTATTTTATATTAACAGTGATTATAATTAGCTGTAATGAAACTTCAGTCCCCAGTAACACGCTAGCTTCATTTGTAGTGCTCAAGAGTCACATGTGGTTACTGCAGTGGACCACACTGATAGAGGACAGGAAAGGTTTCCATGGTCCCAGAGGGTGGGAGTGGAGCACATGGGGCAAAGTTAGGAAGTCAGAGATTAGGCAGGGTTACACATGTTATAAAATGAAAGACTATAATATAGTCTACTCAAAATATAATTCTTAAAAATGAAAATTCTTTAGAAGATATTTATTTTCAGAAATAGGTTTTATCAGGAAATGTGCAGACATGATAGAACACTTTTTAGGCCATTTCTCAGAAGCACATGAGCAAAAGTGTCACCCGTTCCTTGCAACATAAACGGTGTTAACAACAGTCATATGAAGTCACAGTGAAGAACAGGCACACTATGTTCTTGAAGAACAAAGCCAAAAGAGATTACATGTTTTTGCTAGAAGTGGTTGCCTGTAGATTGCCCATGAGTGGTCCTCATTCTGGCTAGTTTAGTTGTCAACACACTTGGGAAGAGGGAACTTCAATTAAGGAACTACCTTCATTGGATTAGCCTGTGGTCATGTCTGTGGAGCATGTTCTTGATTTTTTCCTCTCTGGTTCCTTCCTGGAGTTCCTGACTTGTTTTCCCTCAGTGATGTGATGTGGGAGGTGATATATGCTGTGAATATGCTTTATTGCCATTGATTAATAAAGAAACTGTTGTTGGCCAAAGGCTTAACAGAATATAGCCAGGCTGGAAGAGAGAGTAGGCAGAGTTGAAGAGAAGCCATGTAGCTGCCTGCAGGAGACAGACACACCAGAACCTTGCCGGTAAGCCACAACCACGTGGCAATAGACAGATTAATAGAAATGGGTTAATTTCAGATATAAGAGTTAGCCAGGAATATGCTTAAGCTATTGGCCAAACAGTATTGCAATTAACACAGATTTCTGTGTGATTATTTCGGGAGTCTGGGTGGCTAGGAAATGAACAAGTAGTATCCCCCAACAATGATGGACTGGAACCATAAGATGGAATAAGCCCTTTCCTTCCAAAGTTGGTTTTATTCAGTGTTTTATCGCAGCAAGGAGAAGCAAACCAGAGCAGCTGTACACTGATTGTTATATGGAAAGGGCCCGCTTGTTCGTCCCGGCCGCCCAGCTAGCTTACACTGGAAATAACCATACAGAAACTGTATTAATTTAAACACTGCTTGGCCATTAGCTTGCACTTCTTATTGGCTAACTCTTACATATTAGTTTAACCCATCTCCATTAATCTGCGTATCACCACATGGCTGTGGCTTACCAGCAAGATTCTAACTGGCGTCCATCTGAGGCAGAGCATCCATGGCTTCTCTCATTCTGCCCTTCTTCCTCCCAGCATTCAGTTCTGTTTTCTCTTCCTACCTAAGTTCTGCCCTATCAACTAGGCCAAGGCAGTTTCTTTATTCATTAACCAATGAAAGCAACACACAAACAGAAGGAACTCCCACACCATTTCCCCTTTTCTGTTTAAACAAAAAAGAAGGCTTTAACTTTAACATAGTAAAATTACATATAACGAAGGTTATCAAGTAAGAATTGCAGTTACAATATTTATATCTACTTTATCTTTTATCATAACTAAGGAAAACTATAACTATAATTATAAATTCTTCAACTCCATCAAAGACTCCAGAAGGATATAATATTACCTAAGAAAACAGGAAGTGCATTATAAATAACTTCCAAAACTCTAGAATTGACAGAGACATCTCACTTTCTGTACAGTCACCCAAAGTTCTTCTGTACCAATGGGGCATCCATCTTCAGCCTACAGGCCCATAGTATCCAGCAGACTTTTCCATGAAGCAGGAAATTTCAAAGACAGTTTAGTAATTTTCTTCTGTATCCTGCAGAATGTCTCATAGATTCTTTCATGAAGCAGGAACCCCAAAGGACCATCTCACCTTTAGGCAAGTTCAGTAGTCATCTCTCTGTGGGTACTGCATGTCCAGTGAAGCAGTCCAGGCAAGAGCAGTTTCTTGCTCAAATGGCTAGCAAACTCCATAAGGAGCCTCTTTGATGCCTATCTTCCTCTTGAAGTAGCTGGTGCTACAAGGAGCAGATGTGTTTCATTGTCATGAAAAGTCCTAAGTTATTAAAACATTTTAGATGCCATATTCTGAAGGTCTCTGAAAGATTTGAAGAATATCTATCTAACTGAAATATATCTCTATACATATAGAAAATCTAATTAACATGACTACAAGCTTGACAATTATAGATGATTATCTATTAGCCTATATTTTAAATTATACATTACATTTTTAAAATGAACTACACAATCACAATACCTTAATCAAGATCAGAAATATACATATAACAAAATTGGTGAAAAGAGGTGATGAAAAGAGGACATGCCTGCCATTGGGAGGAGAAAATGGTGGAGGGTGTCTGGGAGGATTTGGAGGGTGTAGTGGGCATTGAGTTCAAAGTACATTGTACACATGTATGAAATTCATGGAGTGACTTTAAAAGAAAGAAAGAAATAGGTTAAAAGGTAAATGGGTAAAGTTCAGAGTATGCAGCTTTATAGTGCGGTTATTGGACATGCCATGTGGACACTGAGGACTTCTGACCAGATTCCTCAAAGTTCAAATTAGTCACCACTTCTTTTTACAGTGACCCCAAGAGCTGAGATCTTAGGAAATTTTACCTTTCATAAAATGTTGTATGCAACAACTGTTTCTTTGCCCCTGAAGGGAGGAGAGGGACACAGAAAAACTGTAGAATCTCATACAACTTACGAGGTTGTATGAAGTTCAGAAAGTTGAAAGATTCAGAAGGCCCTCCCCAAGGACAAAAAACAGAAACTAGTTGTTAGGGAGAGGATACTCTTTGGTGGAACTGCCTGCAAGTTCCAGGGACACAGCTGGCATGAAGTGTCACCCATGCTGGGCTTGGCCTCCCAGCAATACAGCTGCTTTTGAGTCCTTGCTCAGCAGCTGAAAGCACTGGCTACTCTTATTATTATTATTATTATTTTATTACTTTAAAAACTTAAAAAAATACCAATCCAAATTCCCACTCCCTTCCCACATCCTCCCAACCCTCCCAATCTGCTTCAATCCTAAGAGAGGACAAAGCACCCTGCCCTGTGACAAGTCCAAGGCCCTCCCTACTATAGGTTGAGCAAGGTATACATCCAAAGAGAATAGGATCCCAAGAAGCCAGTACATGCAGTAGAGACAAATCCCAGTGCCACTATCAGTGGCCCCTCAGTCTACCACAACTGTCAGCCACATTCAGAGGGACTAGTTTGATCCCATGCTCATTCACTCCCAGTCCAGTTGGAGTTGGTTAGCTCCCATTAGCTCCAGCAAACTGTCTCAGTGGGTGAACCCCTCATGGTCTTGACCTCCTTGCTCATATTCTCACTTCTTCCACTCTTCAACTGGACCTTGGGAGCTCAGTCCAGAAGCACAGGCTACTCTTGCTCAGGACCAGGTTTGGTTCCTAACACACCAACAGGGGATCTGACATCATCTCCTGGCCTCTACTGACACTGCACATAGATTATGCACTTACAGATTTGCTGGCACTCAAACATATACATAAAAAAACTTTACAAATGCATGATATATAATCATTTAATAATATATGTATAAAATATTTAATAAAATAATATATTTGTAATATTATGATTGACTACTGCATACTCATGGGGTGGGAGGCTAATATTGAGGCCAGCAAAGAAAAATACATTTTTTTCTTCAAAAATTGCTACATGCTTGACTCCTTTAAGATGCTAATGCTTTAAAATATGCCACGGGGAAAATTACATTTTAAAAAAGAAAAGAACAACTTGGATTGTTTTGGAGAATAAATAAGATTAGACATATGAGGTTACCCCTCCTGACTAGCATAAAAATGATGAGCGTTGTAGGGCCCTGGGTTCCAGACCTGCCAGGCTGCTGCCCTACCAAGTGGCAGGTGCTCTCTTCCCAGGCACAGGGCACCGCTGAAGTTCGTCCTGACGCCTGTGTGGGCAGCTTAATGCAATCAGGGAGCACGAGAAGTGGACATTCTCCCTTGGAAAAAGGCCTCCAGGGGACTGTCCTCCCTGACCCAGAGTCCCTCAGGGTTGGGAGGCACAACTACAGCTGTTGTTGGTTAGAAGGAGCAAAAGGCTGGCAAAACCAGAAAGCCACCATTCCTTGTTCCTGGAATCAAGAGAAGGCTCAGTCCTCAGAATTCGGATTTGGATTTGGGGTGGGAGTGTAGCAGGTGCGCCCTGCCTCATCAGAGAGGGCCCCACACAGGGGTCTTAGCTGGCTACTGGCCAGTGGAAAGTGGGTGAGGTCTCGGAGGTTGCCTTCCCCCCAGATTTTTGGCTCATAGCCCTGCTCCAAGGAAGGCTGAGGTGGGACGACAAGAACCCCTAGCTAGACACTCACCGCACGGACGGATGCTCATGCCTGACCTTGCGGAACTGGAGCCCGAGGGGCACCATCCAAGCCCCTGGCATTTCCTGAGTTCTCACTTTGCTAAACAGTCTCAGCCGTGATGAAGGCAGGTCTCCACTGAAGTTGCCTGATGGTGGCCATGCCAACCTCAGCTCCTTGACCTCTGGATCCGACCCTGGCGGCTCCGCCCCACCCCCAGGAACTCTCTGCAACTCTCTGCTCCATCCACCACCTCCCAAGTCCTCTAGTGAATAGGTGACAGATAGCTACAGACTCAACCGCACACTCAAGGTCACAGCCTAGATACACAAAGTTCCTGCCTGTGTCTGCAGACAACTAGCGATGACTCTGTCATTTAAAAACAAATGGATTCTAGGGACAGGGTTTGGGGTTCTGTGTCTGGATGCCCGCCTAAGCCTCATCCAGGGTTAGAGCCACTGCTCCACCTGGTGGCTGGACCTAGAATTTCCACCTGGTGGCTG